>JASKDV010192654.1:0-11449 GCA_032466395.1 Aegires albopunctatus
CCCCCCCCCCAATGGATATGAAGTCTGAGTCTGCAATGAGTGGAAATACGTGACCATCTTTTTCTTTTTATGCATTCTGAATTATGAAAGTGATTATCAAGAAAACCTTTCCAATGACTATAAATGATATTCAATTAAAATGTGATTGTGTCACATCTTCCACTTCTGTGAATTGAGCTTTCTCGATATTAGTACAAATGCTTCTGCAGAGAGAGAACAGCATATAAAAACAAACAAATCAATCAATCAATAAATGTGTCACTTAATTCAGACTAATGACAAATATGTATGAAAAATGTAATTTTGGATCTGTTAATAGAAAATTGTCTCAAACAGTAATGGTTCTTACTAAATTCAGTGTAGTAAATTTCATGTTAAAGTATTTATTGTTTTAAATTCCTATTCTGACACCAACATCTCTGTATCACTATCACACTAATTTCACCTTTCAGTACATGTATGTCATTAATGATAGACATTTGAGTGAAATAACTGTCTTTATTGAAAATTTATTTATATTTTTTTTTCAGAGTTGAACGAGACCCATCAGCCCAGGGCTATTGCAACTTGATTAAGATACGTTTGAGTGCTGGAAAGACAACTGTCAACCGTAGTTTGATATTGAAATTGTATTTTCGAAGGAAAACTAAACATCCCTTGACATTTGAAACAATTTGAATTGATTGTCACTGTAATGTAATTACATCTGGGATTAATCTTTAACCATACATTTTCTCAACTCTTCCTTTGACAGTTGGGAAAAGTTGGTCAAAATTCTATTGATTTGATTTTTTTTTATTTATACAGTTTGCTTTGATTATTGTTTATCATATTATCACCCTTGCCTCTGCACTTATGTGAGATGATAATGAATTTTATTTTGAGAAATCATGGTTTACGTGAAGAAAAGGAACTTCGTTATATGTAAAAAAAATTGTCAAAATAACTTGTCTTGTTTCCATTTTGTGGACATCCTCCCCAAGGAATAGGCTCATTACATTCTTTACCATACTCTTGGGGTTTTTTTTTGGTTTTTTTATTATTGATATCATATGCATATTCATATTATCATTATGATCATAAAACAGAATTGATTTAAAAGGTTTTAATCAAGTGTGTTGTTTTGTACTATATTTTCATGCAGATTAATTCAAAATTATATTTTGGCTTTTAAATTAACAAAATCAATCATCTCGGTTATGCTGTCAATGTGCACTTTAAAGGCGCTCGGCAGAATTTATTTCCTTTATACCTTTATCAAGAGACCGCTCAGAAGGCCCACTTTTGAGCTTTTGCTTTCTGTGGTAAGATGTGTTGCTTTATATTTGTGGGGATGGAAGACATTTCGAGTGATTTCAAATATCCAGATTTTACCAGGCTTCATACCCATTTATTTTGAGGAAAAAAAATTTTTTTTTCAAAAATGTTTTATGTTATCTCTTTGTTGTGCATTTTAAACACAGGGATAGTGGGAGACATAAACATGGAGATAGATGGAGGCATAAACATGAGATAGAGAGAGGTTACAAACATGGAGATAGTGGGAGACATAAACATAGAGATAGAGGGAGGCATAAACATAGAGACAGAGGGAGGCATAAACATAGAGATAGTGGGAGACATAAACATGGAGACAGAGGGAGGCATAAACATAGAGATAGTGGGAGGCATAAACATGGAGACAGAGGGAGGCATAAACATAGAGATAGTGGGAGACATAAACATAGAGATAGTGGGAGACATAAACATAGAGAAAGAGGGATACATAAAGATGGAGATAGAGGGAGACCTAAACATAGAGAAACGTGGAGGCAGTGGGAGACTTAAACATAGGGATAGTGGGAGACATAATGGAGATGGATGGAGACATAAATATGGAGATAGATGGAGGCATAAACTTGGAGATAGAGGACTTTTTAAAACCGAGATTATTCTCCAGACACCCTGAAATACCTGAGGGGATCCTAGCTATGCTCCTTGAAGGAGTGAAGCAGACTTTGAATTACTGCAGACATAATGTGTACATAGGTGATTTACAATACAGTACTGTTGCGCCTTAGATCACACCCCTCTGGAAATGGAACAAGTGGGATGTAAGGCGGACTACAGGGGAAACAATCCAAGTGTATCTATATATGTATGCTCTGGTTTGACTTTTATTGCTATTGTTGTAGGATTGTTCAGGCTACTCCAACTCAACAATCCTGAAGTAATACATTTTTTAAAGAAATAATTTGCATGCAGATCTTTTATTAAGATTTTCTTTCCTTTGGGAGGGTCAGATGATTGTTTGCTTCTTGGGAATGGGGATGCAATCAAAACTATGCAGATGCAGGCCAGAATGAGGGGCTCAAAATCAAAAGGCTACCCTCTCCACCAAAAAGCAGTAACTTCTCTGTCCCTCCCCCTCCAGCCCTCGCCCTAACCCTTGGTCAGTCATTTTGGGGGCGGTCTCAACAAACATAACTTTTCATCACATCTTAAGCTGTCAATCACCTGTAAATCGGGAAACAAAATTGAATTATGCATTGAGTGACAAGCATTTATTGTGTGGTCATTACGTCCGAAAATAATTTCACTGAGACTGTTGGCCAGTCGTATAAAGGAAGCCACAATTTCGCACCTTTACGAACATGGGCTGAGACATTATGAGCGATGATGCCTCCCAGTCTCCTTATGACCAGTGTACAGACCTATTACTATTAATGAGTTTATGGTCGTCGTGTGGCTTGTTTCCATCAAATGCCAAGGCCATCCAATAAGATTTGCAATGATTATCAGTATCAACTTTTTGTGAAAATTTTAAAAATCAAACACTCGGTCATGGCCAAAATTGTCCTTACCTGCCTACCAAACTGGGATCTTAGGCGGACTGCCACAGATTGAGGTGGAATCTTAGAGGGGTAATTTATGTAGAGAAAAATTGGTATCCTGGAAACAGAGGGATGTTAGGAGAGATCTAAGGCGAACAGTGCTATATATATATTTTTTTTATTTTTTTCACATTTCAACTTAGAATTTCTTTCATTCAATGTAAGCTACTCCATTTAATTTGAATTGATCATATATTTTAACTGGACCATGCATGTGAACATTGGTTGGTAGAATTGAAATACAAATTTATATTATTGGTATCAATTTATGCATTAAAAATGTTAAAAATCATAATGTAAATAAAACATTTTCATCAAAGTTTGATTGTTCTGCCTGTAGTTATTTAGTCCCAACTGTGGATAAAAAAAATTGCTTCAAAATTTAAGCTATTATTTTTTTTGCTAATCCCTTTTTATTTTTTCCAATCAAAGAGGACATTGGTTAATCTTGTACAGTTGAACCCAGTTCATTCAGTGAAACCTTGACACATGTATATGATATACTATTACTACTGCCAGCATCGGTTTCAACAAAAAATTAGCGAGTTTGCCGTTAAATTGGGACAAGATTTTATTGCTATTCCACCCCCTCCCCTTCCTTTTCCAACAAATATTTAATGTATTCACAATGCCATGGCAGTGACGAAACTATGGAAACTCTTCTCTGCTTTAAATCTCCACGAACACAAATACACTAGAACACACTTGTAACGAACATGTGTTCTTGTCAACAGGCCTCGTTTTCTTCTTTGTGCTCGCGACTGAAATAAAGAACCATTGTTCTTGCCTGGGGTTGATCTTTATATCAGTGTTCTACTGTAGATACACACTACAAATATTAACAGCTTGCTAGCAGACTGATGATGTAACGACTGCAATACATTATACAGTACACCTCGGACTCAATGAACTAGCTCGGTCAGTTTTTAATAGTTCGTTTCGTTGGTACCAAGGGCATAAGTCCCCCCAAGGGAAATTTGATCTTGTATCATGTTCGTCCGTGCATTGGTTGCCAATTCTTTCTGTTCACCATTTTCTCTCTGTATTAGTGTGGCATCTAGAATGGTAGACATTCGGGCTGGTGAACGAGAGGTCCCAGGTTCGGATCCCAGTTGGGCGCGATGTTGAGTTCTTGGGAAAGATTCTTTACATGCATTTCATCACCGTAACCAGGTGTAAAATGTATCTGGTTATAGGTAGTTGAAGAACTTGTCAATATGCTGGAGTGAAGCGCCTTCATCGGGTCGCACCTCTGTATGCCTCTTTTCTTTTTGGGGGGGGGGGGGGGGGTTTTTGGATTGCAACAGCCTGCCAGCTAGGAAGTCTCGGTAATATTCATTCAAAGCTATAAACAAATAACGCAAAAACTAGTCAATAGAACCAAGATTAGAGATGCGACAGGATAGCCAGCGTTCGTGTTAAATGTTTTCTTTTCCATGTAATGAAGAATAATATGGTCGTGGCTTTCAATTTGAAATTGAAATAATTTAGATTTAGTAGATCAACACTAAAATAATAATTGATTGGTAAAAAGTTCACTGTGAGTAAATAGGGAGACATAAACATGTTAAAGAGGGAGATATGAACATGGAGATAGAAGGATACATTAAATATTGAGGTAGAAGGTTACATAAATATGGAGATATAAACATGGTCAAGAGGGAGATATAAACCTGGAGAAAGTTTAGATAGAAGGATATATAAATATGGAGATAGAGGGAGATAGAAACATGGTAAAGAGGGAGATATAAATACGGAGATAGAAGGATACATAAATATGGAGAGAGGGAGATAGAAACATGATAAAGAGGGAGATATAAATACGGAGATAGAAGGATACATAAATATGGAGAGAGGGAGATAGAAACATGGTAAAGAGGGAGATAGAAACATGAAGATAGTTTAGATAGAAGGATACAAATATGGAGAGAGAGGGAGATTTAGATATGGAGATAGAAGGAGATAAAAACACGGTAAAGAGGGAGATATAAACATAGAGACTGAGGGAGATCTAAACACGAAGATAGAGGGAGGCATAACTATGATGAGATATGGAGATACATGTATAAACATAATTAAGAGGTAGAAATAAACATGGAAATAGAGGAGATATAAACATGGTTAAGAGGGAGACATAAACATGGAGGTAAAAGGAGACATACAAATGGTAAAGAGGGAGATGTAAACATTGTAAAGAGGGAGATGTATCAACATAATTAAGAGGGAGACATAAACATGGAAATAGAGGGAGATATACACATGGTTAAGAGGGAGACATTATCATGGATATATAGACATAAACATGGAGATAAAGGGAGACATAAACATGGAGGTAGAGGGAGACATAAACAACATGGAGCTAGACTTAAATTTTATTCATGTTGGGAAAAGTTTTCTTTCATTTGATGTCGACACATTGCAAGAGACAATTGTATGACAAAACGTAGCAACAATTTTAATACAGTCGATGTGGATACATACCCAAAAGTACAGATGAGTTACAGTAAACCTTTGAAAGCTAAATTATGACTACCAACTACCATATAACCATAGCAAGTGTTAATGTTGTAAGTATTAGTGAAAGTCAGGTTTTTTAAAGGAATGTTTGGAATCGTGTAAAGGAGTGCTAAGGGTCGTAAAACAAAGGTCAGGGAAATCTGAAATGGTCACTATTATATTGAAATCTTATATTTAGGTTCTATGGTTCAACTTTCATCCCTGGCTATACCATGCGATTGCCATTTTGACTTTGAGGGATGGGTGAGGGCTGGCGGGAAGGCTGTAGGTAATTTCCGGAAATCACTCGCGGTCCTATAATGTCACGTGATAAATGTTCCCTGACAGTGACAAAGCTTCCCTTAGCAAAGATGGCGATTCCTACTCTCATGTCCATCACTGTTGCCCCGCTAAATCTCAATGGTTTTAGCATTGTCAATATTGTTGACTAGTGTAGTTATTTAAATGATGCATATAAATGCTACAACCCATGGTGGCGGGTCCATGGATCGAGAGGAGCGAAGGATCCATCTGATCGCAGGACCCTTAGCAAAGGCTATGACTTTTATTAAATAATGAAATTATTTTTTTATTTTTATTCGTAGAGGCTTATCTACTTTTTACCAACGACAGAATTTAGTTTATCACAGTTCTGTTATATACTAACAAAGCAGTGATACCCAAGGGAAGCCAAAGGTCTTCAACTCGTTAATAACACCTTTCTATCACCTCTTTCTATTAACAGAGACAATTTCTTTCTAAGGTCGTTACTCTCCCTCTCCTCTTTCGAAGTTAAGCTGACAAGAAGGAGCAAGAATAAATTGGCTCCCGTCTCTCATTACCAGTACGAGTAGTGAGGTCTACTTCTGGGGAGGCTGGGACTGATCGTCTTAATAATTCTTGCAAACAAAATCCTTCTTTTGGAGCGAGAATTCGCCTCGCTCCTTCTGTCGCGAATTTGTGGCGAAGGAAATTTAGCGCAGCGACAAGACAATAGGGATACGTTGCATTGAGAGTAGTCTTAGTAGGCGAGGGGCACACAGTCTGTCATACTGAGTCATAATCTTAACTGGTATTTTAAATTTAGATAAGTGGGTTATTGTCAATGTCACCCCTCATCTCTTCTTTCCCTGTTTAATTTAATTCATATGCACTTTTATGATCACTTTCACTTATCGTCATAGTGTTGCATTAGAACGTCATTATGTTATATCTTGATTGTTCTCTGCATGATAATATCGATTCTTTGATTTCTTAAAGGATTTTCAAGTCAGCCTCCATTTTTAAAATCAACTTTGTATCTAGATAAAAGTTTGATAACATATATCAACTAGAACTATTTATTTGGATCACAATAGAGGTTTTTACACCATTGTGTATTACTGTATTCTTTATTATCTTTGCATGGTTTAATTTGAAATGAATCACGAAGACATAGCTTCTAGCTGAAGCTTGAAGAAAATTCACACTCTAAAAATCTTGGTCCCCAACAACCACAAGATGTTCAACTACAAGTCAACAAACGCTTATTGTGTTGTAATTTGTACATATCACATGAATGACTCATGGTTAGTTTAGAGAAGAATAGACTGTTCTGTTTTTATTGTTCACCGACCCGGAAGACACCGAAAATTCGTGGTCTGTAGCCTAGGTTTTAAAGATCTTCACCTCTCCAAATCAGCGAAGAAACATTGTTTTATTTAACCACTTATGAGTATTCGGCATTATCCTAGTTAGTCACGTGTGGAAGTAATACTCTTATATGTTCCCTAATTTCCCGCCTCTATTGTCACCTACCCATATCCAAACCACATACATATTGAGTCATGCATGTTCCTGTTCATAATATATTGCATGCATTTGTAATATAGACTCATTGGCGACTTCTACCAATTGAACTGATGCATTCCTCGTAACAATTTCAAGGTGGTACTCGCTCCACCAAAATAGCCACCCACCCGCCGCCACTGGCCACGACAGTTATAATTTTGAAAGTAGGAAAGGGAGAGGGGGCGATGAGTGTAGATTCTTGAGTCGAGGTTTGTCACCAATCTTCTATTGAGAGAAAGGAGCAATGAAAAAGCGAAGATAAGCTAAGAATCAAGATCTAACATGATATCTAGGTCCGCATTAATAACTAATATATATATATAATCCCCCTTAATTGCCGGCTTTATAAGTAGTATATAGAGACTTTGTTAAAGAATGTTCCTGTCAAATGTTGGCGGATGGCGTTAGCCAGTATATTATAAAGACAAAGGTAAATTTTTATACTGCAGAATTCTTGTATCAAGACCAAAGGCTGGCACTAGACAGGGAGAGGGGTTACATTGTATTGACATCCAGGTCAAACTCTTAAACTGTTAAACTGAAGATTTTTCAAAATCAGAATTTTTTTCTTATATAATATAAATATATTGGCTAATATGAACGTAAGCCTACTTATACTGAAATATGGCCTTCCTCCATGCTGGGACATGTGTGATTTTTGCTGTTGCCCCAAGTAAGCGGTGTAAGAATTCCAGTAAGAATTAATCTCTATATATAAAGCAAAAAATTATGTCCCAACATTCGTCCTGATTAAACGGCGTCCCAATTACCGGCTTACACTGTATAAGTATTTACATGTATTCTACTTCTATTTGAACTAAAGTGATTTATTTTCTCCTTGGCGGCTCTTTTCTCTCTTCTTCTAAATCCTATTTCTTATACTGCTGCTTTTTTTCTGTTCACTAGCCTTTCATATTGCTTTTTCCAGGGGCTCTGAGATTACCTTAGTGGTTGATAGAGCTCTTGCCTTAAACTCTAAATATCTAATCTTGAAAATGTTGGTGATTCTTTTTAATCATAGGTTAAAATGATGATAATAGTAATTGATATAATTACATGTATCATGTATAACTAAGTCACGTTATGTCATCAACAAGAAATAAAATGATTTACACATTGGTTGATGTTAATGCTCAGTATGATTGAGTTCATCGTTTTACATGATAATGAAAACAAAAAGAGGAAGTAAGCTAAGATATTAACAAAGATTTAACGTTTAACCAAGACCATATGCCTAAACAAATATAGAGAACTTTTGAAAAATGTAATCAAAACAATGGTTAGACAGGTGACAAACTTTATTAGCATACCAGACATGGTATTGGAAGATAATAATATTGAATTAAACCACTCCAAAGGTGGGTAGAGGTTATGAGAAACAAAGGTGAACCCTTTTTTTCTTTTCATGAAGTAATCAACTTATGGAGTTGGTGGACTATTATCACTATCCAATTGCCATGGAAACCCCTTGTAAACATCGTGGAATTTTCGAGGGCTTTCTACAGTACCATTTTGTTCCATTTCCATAGTTCACCATACTTGATGATTTCCATGTAGTCCATCAAAATGACGCCATGCAGCATTTACACGGCAAACCAATGTCCTTTACGTTTCGTCGGTTTTTCCTGTTATTTGTTTTGGAATCTTTCAACCCATTGTTCAAAGCCTCCCCTCCTATGTTCAGGACACATCTCACGCTTTGCGACTATTCAATAACGTCAAATTTGATGATAATGGTCCTAGGCGACTTTTTCTTTTGGATGTGGTCTCCCTATACACATCTATTTCCCATTCCCTTGGACTAGGGACTCTTAAATCTGTCCTGGATCGTCGCTCTCATGTCGACTATGGCACTTCCACTCTAGCCGAACTTGTCCTTAATCTCAACTCTTTTGAGTTTCGTGGTCAATATTTTGATCAAATAAGTGATGGGTACTAAGATGGGACCTAGCTATGCTTGTCTGTTCATAGGCCACCTTGAATGCCGCATCTTTGAAAGCTACTCTTGTCCAGTACCTGACCTTTACTTGCGTTATATTGACGATGGGTTTGGGTTGACATACTCAGTTCTTTCCCTTCATTGAGGATTTTTCGACACCTATTCGTTTTACTTTTTCCCAGTCTCCCTGCTCTGTGGATTTCCTTGACATGACTATCAAGCTTACTACGTGTGGTCTTAGCACCACTGTTTTCTATAAGGCCACTGATAGTCATAGCTATTTACATTACATTTCTTCACACCCACCACAGAGTAAGGATTCTATTCCTTTCTCACAATTTCTACGTCTTCCTTGTCTCTATTCTTCGGACACAGATTTTTTGGAGCAGGTTGACAACATGGCTACATTTTTTCATGATAGGGATTACCCTTCACATGTCACTCAAAAGGCTCTTAGACGTATTAAATCGGTCTCCCGGAGTAATGCACTATCTTCTCGCTCTCACAGCAAAAACCAACGTATACCCCTCGTTTTACCGTTCCACCCTCACTGTCTACAAGTTGTTAAAATGGTAAAAAAACAACACTTTTCATCTATCCTACAATCTTCCGATGAAACAAGTGAAATATTTCATTTACCCCCTTTGATCTCCTTCATGAGATCTGGTAGTTTAAGAGACCTCTTGGTCCACAGTCGTCTCTCCCCCGGAACTTCTCCTGCCTCATCATCGTTTGGCACTTTTGAATTTTGAAGCCAGCAGGCGGCAAGAGAATTGCCTATCCCTGGCAGCAATCAGAATGACAAACAAGGAGATATGGGCCATGTTAAAACACGACCAAAGAAAGACTGTTCAGCAGTTTGTCCCAAAGGTCGCCACATCCCTAGCGTTCAGCGCTATCGAATTACAAAAAGGAAAATAAATAAATGACAATGGTAGAAAGGCGTTATCCCATATCCTTGACGTATTGGTGGTATTAGGAACAGAACAGCAGAAAATTACTGCTCAAAGGAAAATGAAGTAAAAATCGGCACTCCCGAAATATTTGTCACATGCTGAGCGATGGTACTGATTTCCTGTATGTATGGCGACAATGTCAGACAAAACATTAAAGACGTGAAAGTCCAAAAAAAAAAAAGACTCTCATCGAGTCGAACAAGATTCTCATTCTCCAACCAGGGAGAAACCCGTTCTTTTTTTTTTTTAGAAAAAGGAAACTCTCGCTTTCAGACAGCGACGGGTCGGAGAAATGATTACCAAGCAAACAAAGCAAAGTCAGGAAAGCATTATTAGATAATAAAGGCGAATCGGAAATAAGAGGCATGATAATACAACCGATACGTTACCCAATAAAGGGGATCAGGTAAGTCAGGTAAGGTTTAAACAAGGAATTAATGGTAAGTTACCCAATAAAGGGGATCAGGTAAGGTATAAAAAAGGAATCAATGGTAAGTTACCCAATAAAGGGGATCAGGTAAGGTATAAAAAAGGAATTAATGGTAATCAAATCAGCAATACGGTGGGTGACACAATTGGAGGAGACAATGATTCGGATGATATTGATAATAATATGCCTTCCTGTTTGAATGGGGAAGAGAGTTTCAGAGTCGGACGAATCAGACACCACGTTCGTGAGCGGCAAAAGCTGACAAATGATAAGAAAATTCTAGAAATGGTAAAATGCATGCATACATATAGAGTTTGAAGACTAAGATAAGAAAATGAAAATTACATTAGTGAAATAATCCAATGGTAAGAGTTTCGTGGCAATGCCAAAGAAAGAGAAGCAGTCGATACAGATAGAGCTAAGAATAAAATTAAGAGTCAGGAGTAATCGAAAGGTCTGTCTGAACCGTGACCTCGTCCAATTCGATGGAATCAGAAACAATCATCAACTTACCGGTAAGTCTCGTTCGTTTCTTCAATCTATTATAATAATATATGGTAAGACCTAGAGGCCAGGGACGTTTTTAATATTTATCGAACTTGAATCACGTGCAGGAGGTCATCTGCATTCACTTGAGTCTCCTTCGTTGATAGTTAGATCTAGAGTTCTAATCTTGATCAAATTCTTGGCTGTTTCTAGATCTAGAATCAGATCGACGCTCATCATTCAACTCATTCTTTTTAATTAGTAATCTGAGTTATTATTCCATGTTATTTGTTATTTTTTCATTCTTGCCAAATGTGTCGTCAAGGAAAACAACACGCTCCGTACAAATAAAACGAACACACACAAAAAAGAAAGAAAGAAAGAGAGAGAGAGAGAGAGAGAGAGAGAGAGAGAGAGAGAGAGAGAGAGAGAGAGAGAG
>JASKDV010192665.1:0-11448 GCA_032466395.1 Aegires albopunctatus
ACACTTTGGTTAAAAACGAGATAATTCCAGCAGCACCCATCACCAACATGATCAGCTGGGTAACAGGGTGTGTCCTTATCTTTATTTATTAACTTTTAATTATTTTTTATTTTTATTTTACACAGGATCCATCAGTACAACAAGCTACAGGGTCAGGAGGTGGTGCCAGACAAGGGGCACTAGATGATTACAATCCCTTCTCAGATGGCAACCAAACAAGGCCAGCAAATCAAGTAATACATCATTTCTTGTCTTATGTGCATCTGTTGCCATTTTTTATGTGCAAGATATATCACCCATTTTTTTATAAATTCCCCTTATTGTTAATACCATGCCTTTTGATTTTGAAGGGTTTTTAGAATTGTTTAATCCATGTTCTGGACATTGTATTTTGATTAGACTGATACTAATATAAGTAATAGACATACATTTACATCCCAGGCTTGGACATATTATAATGGGAGAAGGGATTTATATCTCAAAATAGCTATAGATGTGGATTATGGAGGCCCCTAGAATTTATCTGAGTGATTCAATGCTTCTACAATTCATAGTTCCATGTCTATATATATAACGCTTTCATCATTTCTAATTTATTTACCTTTATGGTGTAGAATATCCCTGCTCCAGCACCTGCCCCAACACAGCCAGCCATCATGCATCCATCAGAAGACCCTCCACCCTACTCACAGAGTGCAGCCCAAAAAGTGGATACTCGTGAATTGCAGAAAAGACAAGAAGTGAGTTAATTATCACATTCAGTGATTTTTTTTTTTTATGGTCATATAATTCATTTTATGTATTTTACCATTAACAAGCTCTTTGTTTTAGAGATTTCTAAAAGTTTGATTTATGTTTTATTTAAATTATACTTCTTATTCCTGTTTACTTTATCATCCTATGTCAAGGCATGAATGTTATGTATACGCTGGAGTCTATTTAAAAGAAAGGGAAGATGTATTTTGATTTTTGTGAATTTCTCAAAAGATTTACCTGTAACCTGTTAGCCAAGTCATTTAAGAGACAATTACGTGAATTTGAATCTCAATTTCCCCTTATAATCTTGAAAAAGGACAATACAATTTTGTTTCTTCTTTTTCTTCTTCTTAAATACACTGACACAACTCAACTTTCGCTACTATTAATATTAGGATTCAATTTATTCCACAATTGGCAATTATTTTTAGATACAGGGATGTTAAATATCTGACTATCTGAGTTCCTGTTCTCCTGTTGCTTTTGTTTAGTTCATTTATGGGGATATCTATTTGATTGTTAATTGTTATAAATAATATTACAACTTTATTTCTAGATCTTTGTTCCTCTAAAGGTGTCCACTCCATCTGTTTCATGTTATGTATTGTGCTACCATATTCATATATGAATAGTTATAAGTTGCAAATCTTGCTGCATTTTTATGTACTTTCTCCAAGCTTTCTATTTGGGTTTTAAGATGGGGGTCCGAGACACAGCATCCATATTCTGAAATTGGTTTAATTAAGGTTTTTTTTATACATTTCTCTTAAAATTAATCTTTTGGTGGCATTTTGCAGGTATATTTCTTTTTAAGAGTGCCTAGAGTATTATTTCCTTTTTGGCAGACTGATTTGTTTTGGTCTTTCCATCTTACATCATTATCTATTGTAACTCAGTATTTTGCACTTTTAGTTTCCTTCATGCTTTAATTGTGTATTTGTAGTCATAATCATTTTTCTTCTTTTTTCTACAAATTTTTTGAACTTGGCACTTACCAGGATGGAATTCCATCTTCCATTTACTTTCCCATTTTTGTAGTGTGTTTAAGTCTTCCTGCAGGATTTTACAGTCAGTGCTAGTTTAATTTCTCTATATATAACAAACTATCATCAACAAAGAGTCTAAGTTGAGTGTCAGGAGAGATTACAATTTATGTATAAAGAAATAGAGTTGTCCAAGTACTGTTCCCTGCGGAGTGCCTGAAAGTATAGGGTTTGGATCTGACTCTATGCCTTCTGCTATTACTTTTTGGCTGGTACCTGACAAGAAAGATCTGGTCCACTCTATGATATTTACAGAGATGCCATAATAATTCATTTTATTTACTAGTCCTAAGTGATCTACTTTGTCAAATACTTTAGAAAAATCTAACAAGATGGCATCAGTTTGGCCCCAAGTATTAATAGAGTTATTAAAATCATTTAATGTTGTTATTAGTTGGATTTCGCAGCTTCTATGTGTTTCTAAAACCATGTTGTTGGTTGGTTAGTAGTTTTATTTTTATCTAAATGTTTCATGATACTACTATGTATTATGTGCTCTCATAGTTTGCAGGTTATCGAAGTTAATGAGACTGAGACTGGCCTATAGTGTTCACCTTTAGATTTATCTCCTTTTTTAAATAATGGAACTATACCAGCATTTTTCTAGTCCATTGATACCCCATTCCTTGATTTATTGATGTTTGAAAAAGGAGAATGTATGAGTCTAAAATTTCAAATGTACATTTCTTTAATAATCTACCTGTTATACCATCTGGGCCTGCTGCCTTATGTTCATTGATGTTAAGTAATAGCTGTAGTACCCCGTCTCTACTTATTTTAATAGGCTTCATTTTACTGAAGTTAATATTTTGTCTTTTACATGCTATCATAGGTTCAGGGTTTGAGAAAGCTGATGAAAATTGGCTGTTTAGCAAATCAGCTCGATTTTATTTTTTATATTTTGGATTATTTTATTCTTATCTGTTAAATCTGAAATGCCCACCTGCTCTTGTCTTTTACTTTATTGAAGAATCCATTAAGTTTTAGCATTTTATGTGTGTTGCTAGCATTGCAATCATCACAATTCATTTTCAATTCTTTGCTTTTACAATTCCTATGGCAAATATTACAAGGCATTAAGCCATCTTATGGCTAGCTCTGGATTTTCTTGGGTTTTTTGTGAGGCTTAGGTTAGCTGGTTGATCATGATTCATGCTTAGGTCTAATCTAGTTGGAATTACACGGTTGAACGGCCCAGGGAGAAGTTCAATATCGCCTGAGAGTAGTAAAATTAATATTAACCAACTTGTCTCTTCGATTTTAGATCTAAGTTTTCAAGAAGTTTGTTTTGGTTTGGTTAACATTTAGGACTAATCTATTTCTTATTTGGATTACATGTTTTGGATTCCCTAAGCTACTTGTTGAGAGAACTGTTTTGAAATCTAAGTTTTGTAATTTGTTTAATTTTTTTTATTGTATTTAGTTGTACCATAATGGATTTGATTTATGGAAGCTGAAATCCAATTTATCTTCCTTTGCTGTGTCTAAAGTTACTAGTGATTGGATTAAGATAACGGCTAAGGATAGTTTAGGTAATAAGACTAGATCTAGAAGTGTTTTGGGGTTGTTAGATTTCTTATTCTTGAATCATATATGATATGAAATTTATTGCTGTTTGGTCTAAGTCTAAGATTATATTTGTTTAGTCATTTTGTGTTTTCCTAAAGGAATTTACTTTTCATTTAGTAGATTGAGATTTTTAAGTTGAACTGTCTCGAGCCCTAGTTCTAGGCCTAGACTATACTATCTGATATAAATTATAGATTAGGACTTATTTACCATTTACATCATTATTTAAACCTGAGTTAAGAACACAACTGTGTTGCTGTTTCAATCGTTATCCCCAAATTCAAGGAAATTATAAAGACTTTAGGACATTAATATAATTTATAGATACTAATGGAAACTCCCGCGATATCGCGGGAAACAATTATGCTTCGTTGATTTTAATACTGTCGCTTTATTTAAATAATGCACACTATCAATGGATGAGGACAAATTTGTAAACCACATTAAAAGTAAAACATGGCATAGATCTCTCCAATGACACAGTACCTCCGGTGACACTGAGTAACAAAATCTATTGTCTAAAGGACTTCTTTTTATTCTTCTTTCCTCTTTCTACCGCCTTCAACATAAATGAAGATTCTGTAGAGTACAGAATTCTGTAGAATATATTTCCTTAAAGACTTTTAGGCCATAGTAGGAATTGAATTTCGAATTTTGCCATGGTGGCTAGAGAATCTATATCTAAATTTTTAGTTCTAGATATGGATCCACAGAGTGGGTGTACAGTGATACATTACATTCAGTGACACAGAGTCTGATTTGCTGCTCATCTGTTTTCATAGAGCCTAATTTATGTGAATCAGGAGTGGTATTTTTGCCTTAGATTTTGTAGCTGTGCGTCAATGAGGGTGCTGTGCCACTGGGCTTACATTGACTATTATTATGTATCTAGAATCTAGATCTATGCAATGCATCCCTAAGTCTAGGTGGAGATTCATTTACACGTAGATCTAGATCTACTAGACCTAAAATATTACGAAATATGAAAATTAAACAGAGCCAAATGAAAATGAATTAAAAATCTAGTCTAGATAAAAGCTAGATTTAGATCTAGGATTCATTTACATGTAGATCTAATTCTAGACCTAAAATATTATGAATTATTGAAATGAAACAGAGCCAAGTGTAAATGACTTAGAAATCTAGTCTAGATATATGCTGGATTTAGATCTAGATTCTAGATTCTAGATCTGCTAGATTTGGTGGAGATTTTCTAAGTTTTAAGTCTTGATTTTACATGTGCACACCATGCAGTGTCATCCTACACAATGAACTTGATTAATCTAGAATCTAGATCTAGAAGTATTTGTAAAAGCCAAAGTTCCATTGACAGTAGCTGAACACGACAATGGTTATCGAAAGCGAAAAAAGTATAACGAATTGGGAATTCCCGATATCATAGGTTTGAGAACGGAATCCTTTGAGTATAGGAGGACCATCTATTTATTGATATATGGGGAGGACAATAGAGATATAGATTATGCCATAAGGAGGTCTTCTTGTACGATTTCAAAATTTTAAAAAAGCTTGTTTAAATTATTTAAGTACAAAAACACATTGATTTTCATAAATAACACTATTTTACGCATAATATATTATCAATCCGCCAAATACATTTCCATATTTTTTAGATCTGCCAGTCAATCTCTACGCTTTGGTAAAAATTTAATTGAGCCAAAGAAGCACAATAATCTCCCTTTCGCTATATTATTTTGATAGTAGATGGGTTTATTGAAGGTGACCTTTTAAAGGTGTTGAGTTGACCTTGAAAGTGAGTAAAATTTATACAATTCATATTGACTCACCATCATCTGAGAAAAAAATAGGTCATCATAAAAAGCATCAAAACCTCTATTCGCACAGCCCTACATTACACACACATGTACAGAGACGTATTCCCACCCAAATCCTGGATTTTGCCCTAATTGCCCTGTAAAATTCTGGGTGGCCTGGGATACCTGGCAACCCTTCATCTTTTCTAACATACCGTGGATTTTCCAACCAAGAGTACCACGTTGCATGGAACATTTCTGGAAATATTTTCAGTTCTCCTTCTCTTACAACCTTGACAGCTCTCTCGGACATGATCTTTGTGTCGACATACCACTGTGGTCTTGGCAATGGCTCAATCACATCCTTTGAACGGCTAATGGTTATATTTGGAATGCATAAATAAAATATTGTCAGATAATCCTGCAAATAGATTCAGTATTATAATTTGATTTGTAGCAATAACAAACTTGGTATAAGCTTATGAAAAACATAACAGCAACCTTTGCATATGACACAAATGGATAGAAAGAGGTAAGGATGGAGGGAGATAGGGAGATGGAGTGAGAGAAGAGAGAGAGGAGGGAGGGAGGGATGGAGAGAGAAGGAGGGAAGGATGGGGAAAGAGAGAGAGAGAGAGACAAGAAAGACAGAGGCAGAGACACAGAGAGAGAGAGCATTATACATTGACAAGCTATTATAATATATTATCGTGATCATTCTTCTTTTGCACACGCCAATATAGGATGAGTGCTAATGGTAAACTAACAAACCTGCATGTGGGAACAACCATTGGATTGTCCTTAGTATCTCTGTACAACCCTTTATCTTTAAGTGCTTGGAGGACAGCTTTCCTGGCATCAAATCTCTTCATACCCTGTACCATGAAACAACATTTGTAGTATTTAAACATACTAAGATCATACAGTTTCTAGTGAATTATACCAATTTGCAATCTCATGAATCAATATACTCATTTTAACAGTAATGCAAAAGCTATTTTAAAAACTGTTTTTATAAATCATAGATCCCATGCAAATGGCTTTAAATACACCAAGACAACAAACGAAAAGAGCAATTGCTATCAGTTTGCCCTTAAACCCAATACAAAACAACTACAAAATGCAGTTCTTAAGTTGCTGAAGAAGGGTTGCTGCCTGTCCACCAAATGGCTGGTTGTGGATTTTCTGGTCTCCCCCTGAAGTTGCCACATATTTTTGTAATGAGTTTTGGTGAAGAATTACTGTTCTTGATGTAAAGTATACTTATGAAATCTGCCTACTTTTTAAAGCTCAAAAATTCCCCTCTTCTGAAATCTGTGTACAAGTCTTATGATTACTGCAATAAACATTACATTTACAATTATTAGCTTTAATCCATTAATAAATGGCCAAGGAAAAAATGCTTTTCGAATGAATAAAAAAAGTGAACTATAGGCAAGATTAAGAAAAGCAATCAAACCAATCTATGGTATCAATCATCCCTTTATGCTTTCATCAAAACATGGTTACTTTCATTTCATTACTCTCCTTACTTTTCCATCCTCACACAATTCTTATAAACACATCTATATGACCCTCAAAAAAACATGACAATAATAGTCTACCTTGAAAAACTTCATGAGTCATAATAAATGCAACAACACTGAAGTAAACCCATCAATTTTTTGTGTTTCTTTTGGAGGTAGGCGGATTAAGTTATGTGATGATGATGATATCGGGAACTCGGATTTCAACAAAAAGCTTGCACCGACCAGAATTCAAACTCATGTTGATTGTGAACGCGCTTTTAGTGTGAACATTTTAGGTTCATAGACCAGCGACATAATCTACTGAGCCAATGTCATAGGATTTTTTATCAAATTTTGTATGAAATGCAATATAATACATATCCAATCCCCAAACATAGCATGATAGGGACAACAGAGACAGTAATTGGCTAAGAAAAAAAAAAAAATAGGTCGGGCTTCAGGATTACGGTAAGGGTTTCCATCTATAAGAATACTGGAGATTATCATTTCATTTGATCCACATTTGAGAAAACAAATCTTCAAGTAAAGCAGAGCACTTACAGAAAATTGAGCACAGCCTTCACTAATGAAACCCTTTGGATCAATCATAACTATGGAAGGCAGATTGTTTCGCTTTCCAACTTCATAATCGTTATGGTCATGGGCTGGAGTTATTTTGACAGCACCTGAAAACATAAAAATTTATTCCAAATTGAGTGGCAGGCGTGTTTATAAAATAAAATTGACCGCAGTTACAGAAGGTAAAACAAACCCATGTAACAAATTAGCTTTAACCCTTTCTCTATAAATAACCTTATTTGAAATATCAAAGCAACTGCTGCTGTTATAACCTTTTTGCCCTCCTATTAGAAACTCATTGATAGAAAAGTTAGTCAGGGGTATTAGTGGCAAGTATCAGAAAGTAGAACCGGCCAAAGATTGATCCTTACGATTCCATCGATAATATTGAAGGATCGATCCCAATATGGAAGCTCTGAATTTGAGCGAGCCGAGCCTGGTTTGGGATTAATTGGTTTGTAATCCAACCATCTTGACTTTTTTCACGAAAGCTGTGATGGTGCGAGATACAGCCAAACTCTTATATTGTGTTAATACCAATCATTAGTATCAATTCAAGTGTTGGTTCTAGCCATTTATCATTAATTGCCATAAAGTGAGACCACCAACAGGTCCGGCAATCAAATTCCACCGTTACAACGAAGAGTCCTTGAGCAAAAGAGAAGCAGTTTTTCCTTAACTTCATGAACTAGCAAAAAGTTTTGAGTATTCTTGCCACATCTGTGCCATCAGAACGGCTTTTTTTCATAGCAGGAGAGTTGATTAGCAACAGACGTAGTTGCCTCAAAGAAAGTCTCGTTGATAAAATGTTTTTAAAAAAAAATTATCTACTGCAATACCTATGTTGGTCTACCTGTCCTTCCTTTATAATATAATATAAGCATTGACATATTTATTGTCTGTTTCAATCAGCATCATCCTCATAATTAATCATTATTTTAATTATCAATATCATCATCACCATCCCACGTGAATGTATTACAAAGATCACTTAGTACAATTTGTATCAATCAATCACCATGTCATCATTAATAATTTGTTTTTTATTAAAAGAAAATACGAAAAAAATAAAAATCCCATTGAAAAACAAAAACAACACATCAACATTTAAACAAAACATTCTACTTCACGATGACTGGGCTCCTCAACGCTGCAGAATATTTTCTATTTTATCATTTGGACCAAAGTGGGGAATGGGGAGAAATGAAAAAGATGTAGGTGCAAGATTAGCAAGAGGGATGGGTAGGGTACAGTACCATTTGTAGTAGTTATACAAGGGGTACTAGTATGGTATGACTGAACTGACTCGACGATTCCAGATGAAAGGCGCCTCAGAAGTTCAGAACACCGATCGAGGGAGGGAGGAAGGTGAGGAGTAATAAAGGGGAAGGGAGGGGGGAAAGAAGATGTCACCGAGGTCAATGTTGGCCCAAGGTCCTAATATTTATTGGAACTTGTTCGGCATGTGTACGCCCGCCTACACTGAATTGTTCGGGGCACCTATTTTCAAGTTAGTCTTGTGTTTGTTTTCACCTTGCTTGTCTTTTTCAGTAGATTAAAGGCCACCGATAGAATATCTATCAGTTATCAGTTAGATCTAGTTCTGGAGTCTAGATCTAGACTGGATGTACATCTAGAGTTTAGATCTAGATCTACTACATTCTAGTACTAGATATAGATATAGATCTAGATCTACTTACGTAACTTACTACTGCTTACTGTACTAGGCCTACTAGATCTAGACCCGTCCCTAACAACAGATATATTTATTGGCTTGTAGACCTAGTTTGTAACTTAGCCTTAATTGAATCATCAAGTTTTTCCCTCGAGAGTTTTAGATGCAAAGATAAATTAATAATACGTTGGGTTAATGAAATATCAAGAGAGAGAGGGGGAGGGAGAAAGAGAAGGAGGGGGAAAAAGAAAGTGAGAAATAGATAGAAAGATATACATAGAGAGAGAGAGAGAGAGAGAGAGAGAGAGAGAGAGAGAGAGAGAGAGAGAGAGAGAGAGAGGTGATCTTATAATCCATTCCTTCTCTTCCTTTATTTGTAGGCACCTTATTATTTTTTATTTTTTTTAATGTTAGCTTCGTAGTCTTTGTTGATGATCTGAAAATGGGCGAAATCATAGCCTGAACTTGCATAATGAGGTCGCTTTGAAAGAACCTTTCATTCCTTTCTCTCATGATATCTATATCTTTACTCCTTTGCCTTATTCTCTAAAAAATGAAAATATAATGGAAGTCAACAGTGATACGGTTCACTGATTTCTAAAAAGTTTGATTTGCTTGCAAGCGACTAGGTTCATAATATAATAAGCTTAATTGTGTCAATAGTTCACACACTGAATGCATCAAATGAACTGCTTATTGCTTAGACTTAGATCCATAATACCGAGTCTCAGCAAGGAGCCTGTTCAGTAGCCTCCTTTCTAGGCTTAGAGATCTTATTATGGTGTTTATCACTCAGTAGGGGATGCATGTCTTAAAGTCAATTAATTAATGCTCTCAATATTTTTGCGTCGGTGTGCATTCTCATCGATGTCTGAAGATTTGTACTCCTTGTTTATAGTTCAGGCATATTATATTGGATGTTAGACCAATATTAGGTGATTTCACAAATCATAATGAATGACAATAATAGTGTGCCAGGAAACTAAGTATTTTGTAACAGACTAATACTAGATTGTTCTTTATTAGTATCCAGTTCAAAGATTGAAAATATAATCCTAGATGATTCAAGTCCAAGATATTATCAAAGGATGATTTAATTAGTATTTTGATTTGTAGTTTGTGTTTGCTTGCTTTTTGTTTTTGCGTAGATTTATATACTTTAAATTGATGATTGCTAGCACAGCTCTCTCAATTCTAGGTACACTTGAACGATACGTCCAACTTATTTCTTTAGTTAGTGGGGCCTGATATTCAATTATCACAATAGATTGACGTACAATGAAACGTTATCTTTAAGCAAAAGTTTACATTGTAAAACTAACTATAAAAATTGATGATATGAAATGAGGTTCAGTAAATGCCCTCTTCCTCCGCTTCATGGAATGTTGCCATACTGCGCTATTCTCAGTCATACTATTTAACCATAATATAATATTGCTACATGTATGATGATTGAACGTCACTCAGTGACCCTCTACAAAACAAAACAAAAAAGTATACCCTAATGTCATACTCCGTCACCGAAATGGATGAATGGCGCGATGGTCTAAAGAGCTCCCTTCAAAAACCCTTTCATTATTTTGGGATGGGGTCGAAGTGGAATTCCTCACAGAAACTGGTCGCTGTGTTGCGCGCATCTAAGAAGAAGGAATGTTTTAGGTACACACATTCAACCATTAAAAATACAACCTTTGATCGTATCGGTGTAAAAGAAATGTAGGCTAGATATCTATGTTTACTCATCCATTGTATGATATACATTTTTATATAGGTCTACTTACACATATCTAATTGACATTTTTTTTAAATGGTCTTCCTTTTACTTTGTCGACATATTATATAATGTATATAATTTTTACTCATATGATATTCGATATTAGGTTGTTGTTGTTGTTGTTGTTGTTGTTGTTGTTGTTGTTGTTGTAACCTCACTAATTTAATAGACATAATAATATTATTTGGGATTATTTCAATGTTGTTTCAAAATAATGATTAGGCCTATGACCCAAAAATTATATCTATATTGTCTTCAATTCAAATAGATTGAAAATTAAAAAACAAATCACACTGGGTTAACATAGGAATACTTTAAGGGAGTAAAACAGCGTTGGATAAGGGTCTAGAGCGTTTAGGTGCACACAAATAACCAACGTAATATTGTTTCGCTTACTTATTTGACCTTTTTTTACAATAATGCACCATTACATTGAATCTCAAAAACCAACACATAGCAATAAATTATAGCCTACTAGCAGAGTACCCGGCGATGCCCGGGAAAGAGGAAAACATAACGTATTTGTTGGTTGTAAGAGATTTTGTTCCCCTACTGAACCAGTGTCCCCCAAGTGAACTATGAGCGGTCTCAATATGAACCAGATCTGATGATACAATGATGTCATATTATATAAGTTACAATTAGGCCTGGTTAGAATGCAGACAGCACATGGTTCGGTTGGGTGACACTGGTTAAGATGGGGGCCCAACTCAATTGAAGAGGAACTTCATAATTAAGTACACATAAAAAATGGGAATGAATTCTTTTGAAC
>JASKDV010192676.1:2500-11448 GCA_032466395.1 Aegires albopunctatus
ATGAACTGTTTAAAAACTAACAAAATATTATTCTGGATCGTCCTTTTTTAATTGTTCTTGATAAAAGCAATTAACACTTGAATCAATCACAAAAACATTTAAAAATTAAGAGTTAATGAACATTCCCTCTTTTTCCACTGAAGTGTTTCATTTGCCTTTGTTTTTTATTAAAAGAAAGGTGCATTAAGGATCAATAGTAACTAAACCTTTTTTTTATTTTTCCCATTTCAGATAGCGTTATCGAATAATAGTATGAAAAATAAGACGTGATTTCGATCTCAATAAATTGTGATGCTCATAATTATATTACGTAGCCTATACTTAATCGAGTGTATCCTCTTTCTATCCATACCTGTTGAATTTCACATCTTATTATAAGAAATAAAATTTCGTTTTTACTCGTTTTATATCAGATTTTGTTTCATGTGAGCAAGGACCTCACATTATAGTATTAGAGTGCGTTATATGCGTGCAATTTGATATTATTATTATTATTATTATTATTATTATTATTATTATTATTATTATTATTATCATTATTATCATCATCATCATTAACATCATCATCACCATCAGGGACAGGCAAGACGCTCGCATACAAGCCAAAGGTCCCTAGTTCAAATCCATGCAGGCTTGACTTTGAAATCCAGTTTTTCAGGTTTCCCTCTTCCTCCTATTCTTAAGTCGCTATGATAAAAAGAGTGACAAGTCCTATCGGAAACGGATTATAATCTAGAAGGTTCCATATATTATATAAGAATATTAATTATATATTATATATATATATACATTATTAGTAGACGTGCATGCCAAAGAACTGTTAGTTGGTTATTAAATAGTTTTAGATACTTAGATATCCCTGAGATCACCAAAATAGTGGAACTGGGTAAATTCAATGCACAAAAAAAAAAAAGAAAAAAAAAGAAGAAAAAAAAGCATCATCATCATAGGGGCAATACTAAAAGCCATAGGCCTAGTTGAGTTATTGGTGTGGTACGGTAGATTGCTATCGAGGAGCTGTGAGTTCAATCAAAATATAATATTTAAATTATTTTTGCCTTTGGTTCAATTCCTGTTATCGCTTTTCCTAAGGAAGTTCAAATTACACCGAGTTTAGGAGTTATGAGAGAGCAAAAGATTTTGATCTTTTCTGTAAGCTAGTAGGAAAAACTCAAAGGGCACCGACGAAAGTCTGGTTCTAAGACTATATCGTTGCTTCCTTGAACGTCGAGACGGTGGGTAAAATGCTATGCAATAGGGGGAATTGATGAGACATCAGTGAATCTGCTCTTGAATGGAAATAATAAAAAAATAAAGCCATCTAGATGCATACCTTTTTTAGCAAACCATAATCATACATAAAGGCCATGTAATAAGCGCTAATTAGCAAAACCTAGTTTTATAGATTATATAGGGCCTACATAATTTTTTCTAAATTTTACATAATTAAAATATTCTCATCGATGTACTACTTTCTACATGATCAAACTAATATATTATAATACCGGTAGCCTACATGTAATACTCGTATGTGAGTATAAATAAACATGTCTTTGCCAACAAACATGAAGTTCATTGCTTTTGACTCTGAGGAAACATAGGCTTTAGCACGCTGAACCACATTCTCATAAACTAGACGTTTACATCGATGTAAAGCATCGACATTTATCATGAAGTTAAATAAAATCTAAGCCAAGACAAGCAATATTTAGCCTACATGTATGAATTTTACATTACTGGTAGGTGGTAAAGAAAAAATATATAATTTATTGTCTGCACTGCCATACAAAAGTGTTGACTCTCAGACTTTACATCAATTATCTCCACGGCAGGTCAATTCACACAAGTACATTCTCAACTCCTGCAGACCATACAGTAGAGTATTATCAGTGCTTTTCTGTTAGCAATGAATAAGGTCCAGTGCGGTATGAAAAATGCGTGTGAAGTGACTTTTCCTAAAACTCTACGTTAGACCAAGCACCAGAGTAAATTGAACTTGCAGCCGCTCAGTTGCAAGCCGGCCGCATTAACTTTTCAACCATAACACTGAACACCACATACATAGGTACAAGTGATATTATAAATAGACTTATTTTCATAATTTTCTACAGTGGTACATAATCATTGAATGCTAATATTTCATGGATTATCAGGGCGGGATTTTGGATGCTTTGTTGCAAGACATGGCATTTTACTGAACTGAACAAGGTCTATATGTACCGTACATGAAGATAGAGACCACCATTGGTCAAATCTGACCATGGATACAGCATGTTGTGCTGCACCTGGGCAATGTATTTTCAGGAAGTGTGGTTTCCTAGGCACACTTCCATACCCTCAGATGTTGACTTTTCCTGCTTATTCAGAGGAGAGACAATGTCAATACGTCTGACTTGGAGAAGTTTGTAGGGGTGTTTCGTTAAGTTAGAACATGTTCTAAAAAAAATTTAATTCCTTCAAGATCTATATTATAATATTAATATTAATAACAAGTCAGCCTTTCATTATATTATTACTATGAAAATGGCCCCAATTTGAGTTGGAGCAAAGTTAATGAACAGTGAGGCTCTTTAAAATAAAAAGTCATTTTAATAAGTGACTCCAGTATGTATATTATTAATAGGGTAATTTTTAGTTAATTAGTAGTGAAATAAGCAATTGATTTAAAACATACCCACTAGCCTTTGCTGCAAAGTTAAGAAATACATGTACATCCTTTCTTCTGGTAATCCTTGTTTTAACATTATAATTAAAATATATCAAACTATCAACAAGGTGGCTGAAATGAGTTGGTTTTATTTAAAAGAAAGCATCTTTAAACAACCATCATTTTGATGTCAAAAACATTATGAACACTTTGTTGCATGTTTTAAACAATAAAAATAGCAAAATATGAATAAATATATGTACAAATACAATAATTATTTTATCTTTCAAATTGAATTCCTTTTTCTGGTGAAGCTATTATTGATTGCTACAAATCCTCTTTAGTGTCTGCAACTCATTGATCCTAATATCAATATGGATCATGAGGCAAAAGATTAGTCTTAGATTTAGGTAATAGTAATATTGTATCGCTTATGTTAACTTTGGTTGTCTACTCCATAAATGAGCTGTTACATCAAAAAAGAAAGAATTATACATGTTTAGAGAATTACACCAACTATATATATATGTATATCAATAATGATCTGATGTGCATAGACTTTACTAAGTTGCTAGCATTGGTGTGAATAACATTGTTTCCTTTCTTTAATTCTATTATAAATTCAGCCCCCAATTTAAAACCAAACTATGAAAGTAATATAATTTTCTATTTAAAATTGAACCAAAGAAAAATGATATCCAAATATAAACTTTAAAAATAAATATATGAAATAAATCAAATTAAAATTCACTCATGTCTAATGCGTCTTGTTGATGAAATAAGAGCATCGAGTGCCCTCTTTGCCCATGCTTTAATGGAAACAAGACGTCTAAATGCAATTATGCCATTCTGATTTTCACCAAGAGTCAGAATTGATGTGAAAATGGAGGAGATTGCACTAAGGTCATCTGCCAGTCTTACAACACGTTGCTTTTCCACAGCATTTGAAGAGTCTTGAACCAAAACATAGGAGAACTCTGAAACATGGTGAAGTACAGCTTTGATTTCTTGGGATGACTTGAGTAGTCTTTCAATGCTTGATATAATGTTAAGGGCCTTCAATTCCAACTCTGTTTCCGGTAAAGTTTGCTCCGCCATTTTCAAGACAATCTGATTTTCAAAAAAAGAAGTTTAAAAAAATGATAAATGTCTCCTAAATTTTTGGACCACTGCAGTGAGATTGTTGGCAGTCTGCTACATCTCTCGTAGTTTGAGCAATCAGATCTTATGCTTGCTTAACTTTAAGGACAGTATAAATATAATGCTTTGTATAGAAAACTTATATCAAAGGAAATAATTAATTTATTAATAAATAAGAAAACAATGAAGATGAAATAATGTCAAACTATTCAAGGGCGATAAATTATAATTGACTGGTACAAAGTGCAATTTAAGTCCTTTACTTTTGATACATATTAATCAAGAGGTGAGTTTTATTGTAATCAATTTAAGGCCTATACTATAAGCACAAATTCATATAATTATAGTAATACAGGGTTTAGGTTTGAAGTAGGGCATCAGAATGCCAATTTGCAAATTTGATATAATATCATTTGTCATTAAAGTGAAGGATATAAAACTCAAAAAAAGCTAATTCATCCTCTATAACACATCAGATTATTGTAATAAATAAAATGACTTGTACAGTATAATGCTTTACCTACCTCCTTTTTAAACTGTAGATCCTTTTGGGCTGAAGACAAAATCTTATATTTCAAAGAGTTTTGTTTGCCAACACCAGTAACTGATTTAGATGATTCAAGCCGTATCTGCAGAGCACGTTGGTACATGGTCATTTTTTGTTTTTTCTTTTGATGTTTTGGTGCATTGGGTTTTTCAAACTCATTTTGTGGAATTTGTTGTCTGTGGAAAACACGAACTATTCTAGTACATTTTCTAAGATATGTTTCGTCTATTTGACATACCGTATAATTATGAAAAGGTTTCATGCAATTCCAGCAAAAATTGTAATTGCATTTGCATACCATAGAAGGACATCCACCATTCTTATTTATGAATCTTGAACATGAAGGACAAATCCTCCCTTCAATTTCCATAACTTCAGCTATTTTTGGTTGACTTTGTAAAACTGGCTTTATTTCTTCTTCCTCCTTATTATCTTTTGGTGGTTTAATAGTTGCCAGCTTTTCTAAATAATCTCCTGCCTGATTACAGCTGGCAGGCCAATGTGCAGAGCTAAGGCATGTGAAGCAGATTTCAGTGCCGCATGCACATTTCACATCTTGACAAAAGTCGTTACCTTTTGCCTCAATTGTGATTACACGTCCACATGCAGGATTTGGGCACCATTTAGAATTTTGTGATTCTTCAATTTCTTCCTCTGCTTTCCTTTGATACAACAATGCAACATCAGAAACTTTAATAATGGACAGAAGCATATCCACTCCGATTTCAATGCTGCAATCATATCCAGGGCAAGTAATCTTTGTTACCCCATCTCTCAATCTGCTTTGAAAGTGTGCAGTCCAACATTTGTCGCAACAATGATGACCACATTTCAATAGTTTCGTTCCATGTGCTGCATCAATTTTTGATGAGCTTACATTATCATAACATATATCACAAAATACATCTTGATCAAAATCTGTTGATAAGAAGTTAAGATGGGTGTCTGATTTCATTCGTTTTTCTTGTTGCTCCTTCTCCAGGATAGATTTATCTGAAATTGCATAAGATGGCAAAAACGTTTTAACATTTAGATTCATACGATCATAAAGGAAACTGTTCATATTTTTCAATCCTGTATCAATGTATGATTTGGAAGTGTTTAACTCATCTTTTTCTTTCAAATCAAACAGGTATCCAATTACATGATTCATAATGTTTTCAATTGATGTTTGTGAAAAGGAAATGTATTCTGCTAAGTCATGGGCTCTTTCACACGAGTAAGAATTGAAAATGACGCGATATACTTCAAGACCGTCATCATAAACTCCATCATGAATGAAGACAAGGTATGACATGAAATCTGGATTTTTGGATGAACTTTTCGCTGAGGATAATATGTTAGCCACATCATCAGTTATGTTAATTAGAAAACGTCTTGGTAGGCAATTGGCCTCTGTATACAAGGCTCCATACTTTTCAGTCAAAGATTCCTCTGTTGTTTCATGAGACTGTAATATGACTTTAGCTGAGTCAAGACATTTCATTTCATCAAAATACTGAGTTGTATTAAAGGCCTGGGTACTTTGGACATTTGATTCTTTGCTCATTGGATCAATACATATGATGTGAGAATTTTTGCCATCAAAAGCTTGATTAATGGATTTTTCTTTTTTGTGTGGGCATGCGGTTTTACTCAAGAGTTTTTGTGCCTTTCGAGCTTGGTTTATTAGTACGTCAAGGCTGAAATGTTGATCTGCGAATCTATGTTGTCCTTCTTCATCAGGGCTTTCCTCGTAGTCAGAGTCTTCCCACATGTCATGAACATCTTCTTCAATCGTTTCCTTATCTATGAAACCATATTTCTTACTGTTAAAATGATCTCTATGTCGTCTTTGTCCATTTCGCGGGGATTTTACATTAGCTTTTACCTCTAGCTGTCCAGTGTGTCCTTCAGCCAATACAACATCAGTGTATTTGGGGTTGAAAGTTAATGAGCAACTTTGCGGACAGGGATATAACACCTCTATCCTATACTCTTGTTTTGAACTCTCAAAATTCAGTTTGTCACTCCCGATTCCATCTGAAGTGAAAGTATTGATTGTCATGGCCCTTTTTGCCATTCGTTGTTTTTTCAAAGCTTTTGCCATTATTCTTCGCTTCTCTCTGTTTGACTGTTCATCATTTATTGAGTCCAATGAGAAAGAAAAGTATTTCTTTTGTTTTGGTTCTATATTAGGCAATCTTCCTCCATTACTGGTGAAACTGACACAATTTGCCCTTCTTTTTAATTTGTGTCGTTCCAACAATGCAATCATGGTGGATTTATCAAACTGACGACAAGATATCATTTGTTTCATCATTGCTGGCACCCGCCATCTCTGTTTTTTATTCAACGAAAGGAGAACATCTGTGTTCTTAAATGTGTCTCCAACTAGTTTGTCTGCCTCAGTGCTTTTGTTGAACAGTTTGTGAAAGTTGCTTCGACCCAAATTTGAATACCCAATAAGGCAGGCATGTCTACTATATCTGAAACACAAATGAAAGATTAATTATAATTTACCATTTAAAAATATCACGAGAAGCATTAAGAGTAGGAGACATGAAAACACATTTCGTAGAAAGCATATATATCTAGAATCTATCAGGTAGTATTTTAAATTCAAAATATTTGTTGGGATGAGATATCCACCCCCAAGCAAATTGATTAGATAAAGTAGGCTAGGCCTATAATAAAAATCATTAAAGTCCTACGAGAAGACAATACAAAATTGATTTATGGATTTAGATTCTGTGGAATCTAGCTTAATCTAGCTTCAATTTTGTTTTTAATAAAAACTACCATACATAAATATACTTAATGCACTTTTTCACTCTAAATTTGATACCATATCTATGATGGCACAATTAATCAGTTTCCAAAAGGTAAAAAAAAAATTAACATAAACAGAATTTTTTCTTTTTAAAAATGCTAGCCCTGTAGACTGATCCACAAATCTAAGTTTCTAGATTGACTTCAACAGCTTTAATTATTTTTTTTAGTCTCTCTTTTGTAGCGTCAATAAATCTACTCACAATTTAGTTCTCTTCGTCTGTAAACCTCGAAGAGTGTTTCCAGAACGAACACCTCCTTTGCTAGCTTTGAAGACCATTTTTTCTCCTGCTAGAATTTAAATCTCTGGCGTGTTCTCTGTATCTTAAAATCGCCTGGATTAGCCTTGAAGCTTTAACAATGTTCTGTTGAGATATTTTGTTGGCAAATTTATATTTATATTCAGGGCAATGTCACATTTCTTTCTGTGGTGCAATCATTAGCTTCTGCTGGTGTCAATGTCAACAATCAATGTTTACAAAAATAGAACGTCGTCATGGTCTAAATTTAGAAGGTAAAGATTTGGGTTTTATATTTCAGAACTTAATTTTATGATCCATATACCCCCAACATTTTAATAATTTATTGTGAATTCTGAAGATTATTTAGATAATTAGATAATATTTCTGAAGATATTTCTCTTACTTACATTAGTGCCTTAAATATTTAGATCTTTAAGCTTAGTTAGTTTATCCCTCATATAAGTACATGCAGTAATGGATTTAGTATTTAGATTATCCCTCCATAAATAATAATGGATTTAGTAATCAAATTTGGTAAGAGGCACCAATGGTTTGCTCCCGAAAAGTGATGTTGCCATTTATTTATTTGTTTTATTTTTTTTTTTTTACTATTTCATCGACGTCATAAATTTAAATACATGGAAATTGATGAAGACGAATGTTGTTGAACGACATCAAAGATGTCATGTTTATGTTAAACACATGCTTTCACAATCCTACTATTCATTATTAAATGTTGTTATTGCTTTTATTATCGCCATCATCTTCTACATCATCATGATCATTATCATTCAACCATAGAATTGTTCAAACTTTTGTGTTGTTTTGTTGTTGTTGTTGTTGTTTTTGTGTGTATTGTTGTTGTTTTACACGCGACCATGAAACATTTTTGTTAACGAGATCAATAAACATTCTGATTCTGATTTCTCACGCTCTAGCATGGCTACGCTATAGATTGGCCCGAAACAGCTATCGTACTTATCCACAAAATATATACCCGTATCAGTGCCCTCTGTAGAATTAGATACTGAATACAATAATTTTATTATGTATTAAGATAGGATAGCTAACTCTAGAATCCAACGTCTGAGCATGCCTACGCTAGGACTAGATTGGCCTATACGTAAACTGTATTTTTAAAGTCCATGTCTAACTCTTCATCATCAAACACCTGAGCACGGCTGGACAATAGATAGGAGTATACATACACTTTTTTAAGTACATGTACTTATCTAACTCTACATTATCACCAGCAACAACAGCAGCAGAAAAAGAACATGGTTTAAAATGCTACTAGCTGGGTACCCGGCTTCGCTCGGGGAAAAAGAGTGCGTGCATGCATTAGATATTATTGCCAATGATAAGTGATGAGGCAAACCATCCATACTTCAGATGGATACGAGGACTTCGTTAAAAAAGGACGCTTGTGTTCTGAATTCTGCCTCAACCAGTGGGGGCGAGTTTTATTCATCGTAGTTTGTCACGTGGTCTATTAATAGAACTGATGTAAAATCCGATCAAGGCGCAACAATAATTGAAACTTTTAGAAAAATAGTATTCT
>JASKDV010192687.1:0-11446 GCA_032466395.1 Aegires albopunctatus
GAGAGAGTGAGAGAGAGAGAGAGAGAGAGAGAGAGAGAGAGAGAGAGAGAGAGAGAGAGAGAGAGAGAGAGAGATTATTAAGTATAGATAGGATAATGTTGGATTAAATTGGTAATTGATGAAATCATCTCTCAGTTAAACAATGCATTAAAGTAGCAAAAGCAAGATTCATTTAATTAGCTCTGTGTTGCAATTCCACAAATAGCTCTCTCTACATGTGTGAAGCTTATCATGAAGTGTTTTTGCTCTGTCATGTAATATGATTGCAAGGCATGGGGGTTTTGATCAAATGGCGTCAAATATTTATATGAATTTCTGAGATGTACAGCTTCCATCAACTAGGAAGAATAGCATGGGCAGACATGATCAGCATCAACAGAGTTGTGGTAAGATGCATGCAGCTCAGGAGTGAATTTTTTTTGTCACTCGATAAAAGAAAGATGAGATATTTTGGACATATGATATTGTTCATCACACAAGTCTGACAAAACAGCTTTTACATTGTGATGCGCCTGGAAAGAGATTATGGGGTGGGGTAGACAATGGAGAGCATGGACAGATAACTTGAAAGAGTGAAGTAGCAGTGGTATCAGCATTTGCAAAGATCAAAATAAAGAAAGATTGCGTTCCTTCGTTGACAACCTCCAGATCATGGAATCGGTGTATTCTTTAAACACTTCTAGCCGCTCATAAATTTTACCAGAAATACATGTGTAGAGAATTACACCCACGATATGAGCATCATCATTATCATCAAAGTTACACGTAGCCTCTTCTAACAAGCAATATATCTATTGATTGCAAATTTTTATTAGCATGACCCTAGTTATGAATATATGGAGTCAGATTGAGCAAGGGATCTAATAAAAATGCCCTTTATGATGTCAGTCGCTATTTCTATAACATGATGATTCATGGAATGAATGGGTTCATAATGAGAATGAATAAACATGAATTACACACAACATATATACATTAAATGAGATAACCTACTACATTTGTCAAGAAACATATTTTGATATGTGTTATTTGAACAACTTATTTTTTTTATAATACCAATATACCTAAGTATGTATAAAGCACGATTTTCTTTTAAATTTTCATAATTTTTACTATTTATTTTTTTATCTAATTATTAAGAACGACCCTATTCCATCAAACAAATGTTAGGGTTTCAATGAATTCTAATAAATAATGGTCACAGTATTAACTTTTTAAGATACTCACAACCACCTCCGGTTGCTGTGGTTTCTTGATAGCTTTCTGGTACTTTTGGAAAAGCATCTAATTCTTTGACCACTTTCAGGGCCTGTTTCCGACTGGCAACATTCAAACGCAGCATTGTTATAACATAGACAGTTTACAGTTGAGTCTGAAACAGATAAGTACATAAAAAAAAGTAGCTAGGTTAGAAAAAAAAATCCCATGATGTTGATTCGATTTACTGCGGAAGCCTTGGGGGATGGTCTCATTAGGTATCCAGCATGCATTTCTATGGAAGGGAAACCCATTATCTAATAAGTTTCACCTTTCGGGGATGTTTTTAGTATTGCTCAGTTGTTAAAAAACAGCACATAATTCTTAAAAATCTAGAAACAATGTAGAAAAGCATAATATAATTTTTGTAATCCTTTGTCATGAATTTCATGTCAATGATTAGATGACTTTGTTGGTGACAGACTACAAAGGTTGACTCTGGAAAAAGTAAAGCGCAAATGCAGTAGAAACCCGTTAAACCGCAAACTGCTAAACTGAAAAGAAATAGAAAGTGTTATAATTTTTTTACATATATAATATTATTGAAAGTTGCAGTAAACCAAAAGTTTTGGGGGGCCTAGAATCTTTAGAAACTGAAAACACATTGGCTTGACTTGTCCCCTATGGCCTTCCAAAAACTGTAAAATTCTGATATACTTTTGGTCTAGACTTACTTTTACTACAATGTTGATCAATATTATAAGAGCCAAGCAAGCTTCCACTGTACCACTCTAGCCTAAAAACTAAGCAAAAGCTATTTGTGTTAAAGGCCGCAAAGTACAGTCCTGACTCCAGAATCCGGACACGTCTGTTACTACTAGATCTAGATTTGTTCGGAATACAAAATCATCCGGATACAATGTATATATGTAACAGAATCATTAGTTAAAGTCAAAGTGTATGTTGTCACCATTAGACCTATTGCTCAGCCCAGTACCCTGTTCACTATAGAGGGTATGGCTCAGCCATAACAAAGAGATTCAAACCCGCGACCTAACGCATGCGGGTCCAACGGTTTTTAACCATTCTGCAACGGTTCCAAAATTCCATTCCCAGCTCATGTAGTCGGTTTCTATGGAGAATTCCGGATTACAGAGACAGAAATTCGAATTAGGGAGAAGTGACTCTGTATGATGACTGGCAGTGTGAAGCAGTCCATAAAGCATCATTAGGTCTGCCATATAATATCTATATAGAATCTAGATCTAGATCTATAGATAATTTCTAAGGCCAATAATAATAAATTTTTAAAAATATCTTATCGTTTAACATTTGAGTAGAGATAAAATGATGCTATAATAGACACAATCTGAGAGTGTAGATCTAAATCTAGATCTTAGAATAGATATTAGATCTAGATAGATTCTATTAGATCTAGAGTCTAGACTCTAGATGCTGATGATTGTCAAAGAATTGTCAGCAGACCCATCAAAAATAACTTAGCAGCGGTAATTTACAACAATATGAATGGTAAGATCTAGCCTACATGTTTTATTGCAAATGGTTGGGGTACAAAATCATCTCTAGATTCTAGATCAGCTATTGATCTACAGGACGACACGTTGCTTTGTCCATAACAATAAAACTCGATCATCCCCTTTTAGTTTATCATGTCTGTGTCTGTGACAAGCAATGTATGGATCACCAAGCCACAAGAATTGAGTTCTCTCCCATTCTTCTGACATTGCTTATCTCCATCGTATAAGAACTCCATGTCGAATGACAACAAATTGATGGCACGCCCATTGTACCTCCAGACCTTAGAATAAATGTATGTAGATAGATCTAGATCTAGATGGACTAGATTATATCCTAGATCTAGATCTAGTAGCCGCTGTGGACCTTGAATTGATCTGCAATTTATTATTTCTATAATTTCTTGTTCTAGATTTAGATTCTAGGCCTAGATCTTGATCTAATCTAGATCTAGATCTAGATCTAGATCTGGTCTGGCCCTCCTCATCGCTTTGAATTTGAGGAACTCATCCTCTAGACCAGGAAAAGGGAAATTGAAAGTAGCAAAATATCTAATCTAGAATCTAGATCTTGGTGAATAGATCTAGAATCTAGATATATAGATCTAGATCTATATGATAAAATAAAATCCCTGGATATGTTATGGTGAAAGGTTCTGAAAAAAATCTGGGTCATTTTGTTTTGTTCTCACCGCAGTAGCATTGCATCAGCGCGAGCGTGGCTTTGATTCTCACAGAAATAATCTTGATCTAGATCACAAAGTTTGCTGCACCAGAACTCAGTGACTTATGTCACTTATATATCAAAGAATTTTTTTAACAAATTGGGAGGAAAAGCTCTGAGGTTTTAAATTACAACTTACTGACTTACTGGCTGGAATCTAACAATAGATCTATCTTCCAATCAAAATTACATTCTTTAATCACACGAGGTGAATGGAAATTTCCGTTGAAGAAGCAAAGGTCCCTTGCTTAAATTGTTGGGCTGATGAGCGCCTGACTCATATCATGGACATGCAAGGGGACAATTTAACCACCTGCGCACTTCTCGATCCAGCCAAATCATGTGGTAATAGAACTGCTGGCGCTTTTCTAGGGTTAAAATGGGGTAAAAATCAGCCCTTTTATTAAGAACCATTCAACATAACCTTGCCAATTCCATCAAACTCCTGTTTGTATACCAGGAAGTTGAGCAAGTTTTTGAAACTTAACCCAAGAATAGTTCATGATATCATTGAAAAAACATTGCCAAGGTGTAAGCGTGAATGTCTTCGCTTCATATTCATAGAAAAAAATCGAGGTCACGAAGTATGTTGGACCAAAACTCAGTGAATAGAGGCACTTTATCATTATGAATAAAACAATTCATGGAAAAATTATAATCTCATTGCTGGAATCTAACAATTGATTCTACCAATCAAAACAATTTTCTTATTAAATAAATCACATGAAGTAAATGAAAATTTCCTTTAAAGAAGCAAAACTCTCTTGCTGAAAATGTCAGTCCTCTGCGCCTGTCTCTTGCCATGGACATGCTAGGGGATAATTTCATTGCCTACACACTTCTTGGTACAACCAGAACATGCCATAGTAAATAAATAACAGCTAGCGCTTTTCTCGGGTTAATAGGCTGCCAGAGAATCCTGTAGAGAAAATCGAATGCATTTAGTGGGATGATGCTTTTCATAAAAATAGTGTTTTACCTGGGAGGTGTTCCATACTAACCACCATCTAAGGGGATTAAGCCGGTGTGATAAGTATCGAGTGTATTTTTGTAGATTGTCGTAAAAAAAATCTATCGCTAACTCTACCCTGATTCCCAACCTAGTTCCTAACCCTAACTCCGGCCCACACCCCCCCCCCCCCCCCGTCTACCTCCACCCAGTTTTTTGTTAGAGTTGCAGACTTAGCTCTATCGTCCGATTACTACAGTATCGTCTGCAATTGAGCCATGGCGGTTCGTACGGAATTTCTCCCATTTACTTGACTATATATATACACCTTTACCTTCTTCTCATTCCCAATCCTTTTGATTTTTGTATCATTTTAAGTGGTCAGTATGTGTAAAATGTTGGAACGCTTTTGGTTCTTTTACTATCTTGTTTATTGGTCATTTGGAACCAATTACAAATCAAGTGCACATGTGCAAAAAACATTTTTTATCGAGTTCTGAATCTTTCTTTAAAGATATCATAAAGATAAAATATTAGATAAGGATTCAATTGCCTCTTGACCTCAGAAGTGATATGGCCACACATATATGTGTCTTAACTAAACGAATGGGAAAGCTCTTTATGTGGCGTGGATTTGCAATTCACTAAATGCTAGATAAATGCTTCTTGGAGTACACTACAATCCTAATACTAAATATAAGCAGATTTGACATACTGAACCAGGCAACTCAAAGCAATAGACTATTTAGTCCTGAGGCTTACCTCGCTGGCTAATTAAGCACCAAGCTGTTACATCTGTCTGCTATGTATATTATGTTGACAAATATTTCTTAATTAGTTCGATATTTAATATCTATGCAAATGACTGGATATTGTGTTTTTCTTCCATTCTCCTTGACAGATTTCAACAAGTTCAAGTGTGACTCAACATCAAAATGGCAGGGTCTGATGTTGTTAAGACACCCACAGGTAATATTTGAGGTTTGATACAAAGGGGATTTTTAAAAGATGAAACAGAGAGAGTTAGTAAGAAGTATGAGGCTGTTTATAGTGAGGTCATTTTCAAACAAAAAATAAGATGTATTCAAAAGCTTTTTTATGAAGCGAAGGACACTTTATGTGTTTTCAGTTCCAGATAGACTTATTGATTTTGATAAGAAAGATTGCCAAACCTTGCAAATGAAAAGCAAAGCTTGGTATTTATTTGTTTCTTTTTTATATAAACAACGATTCAATTTACAATTGCATTGATAACGAATGTTTGTAAAATGTCATAATGTATTACATATATATCATAAGGTTGATGCTTATTAACCACAGAAAAGCTGCAGGCGTCACCGGATGTGACATTCAGCCAGTGACTGGTTGCCATTGTGATCGTTTTGTAAAAATATGGGAGGGACTAAGTTTTAAAAAAAGATAGATTTCACGCTTATGGAAGAAGATACACCTGTAACACGATATATTTTATGAAAGACTAAAAAATGAGGAATTTATAAAGATGTGAATAATTTTTAAAAAATACATTTGAAATCATTTTTAAGGCTTTCTTTAATGTTTATCTACAAAAGAACAGAAAAACAACTAGCCTTTACTATACTAAATTTAGCTGTGGAAAAAAATATCCATCACAAACGCACAGCAGCATATGTCTTCGATGTGTACCATCCCCTTTGAGTTCGTACGTCATTCAAAATGCAGTATGCATTTAATAAAATGAAATGCATGTTTGCATTTTTAATGAGCCGGCTTGCAGGCTTTGGAAAACACCCCTTTGACAAGGGATTACAAAAACCAGGAAAAGGTAGAATACTGAAATAACTTGCAATATGATTGGCTGAATTTTAACTTTGAACTTAAAGTTCAAGCCATGACAATAGCCATGATTAAAAGAGTAGAAATTTTTATTTAAAGAATGCATGATCTCATGCGGTTAAATAATCTCTAGCGCACTTCCCGGGCCAATGACGTTGGAGATAATTTCACTGCGAGCGCACTTCCTGGTCTAATGGGAACTTACAGTAATATAACTGCCGTAGCTTTTCTAGGATTAAAGAAAACAATGCTTTTCATTTCAGTTACCAGTGAGGAATTGAATATGAATGAAGTCAAGGTGACTTTGTTGGTGGATGGACTGATTCCCCCTATGTTTGGTAGCAAAAAGCAACCAAAAAATGGGAGCGTTGATATCGTATTCAACAATATGTAAGTTTATTATAATTATTATTTTAATACTTCCTTTTTCATTTTTTTCTTAAATGATATTATGATTTATTAATGCTTTGTATTCCTTTTATCTGTAATCAACATCACAAGATACTTACTTATTTTCCAATCTGATGCTTATTGTAATATGGAATTATAATTATCTGAAGCTTATTTGTGTTTAAAAATAGGCTTTTCCATGGATATAGGGGTTTATATACTTTATTATTTTTATTTAAAGTGAAAACCAATAATAGACTTAAACAGGTTGTGTCAAATTCAATCATCAACCAAAATTTCATCTGTTTGATTAGTCCACTTTTTGCATATTGATTTTTTATAAATCTTTTTAAAAATTAAAAAAAAAAAAGAAAAGGTTATTGCATCTACCAACTAAGAGGCAATTACACATAATTGAATAATTTTATGCAAAACTGGCTTCTATAATTATTCATAAAAGTGTGTGGTTGTCTGGCTAGTGGTAGAAATTAACCCAAACCTATATGAAGCAAGTTTTGTTTTCATCTCAATTTGGAACAGTTCTAGTTTTTCAGCTAAAAAATAAATATATACAATATCATTATGTTTGGAGATTTCCATTATTATTCTGTTACTGAAACAATGTGTAATCTTGTTCACCAGAGGTTTCTCAATGGCTGCTATGGTCCGTAAATCTTCAGGGGAGGAATCAAAATGGAAGTTTAATGTCACTGAGCTCCCATCCAAGATAGTTATCAATAGATCATCATGGAAGGTATAATCAAACAAGAAGTGAATTTCACTAAAATCCCATTATATCTTTTATTTTTAATGAACTAAATGTCTAGTATATCTTTCCAAATTATTTATTTTATTAAAAAGAAGGAATTGGGACAAGTAATTTTGTGATGATTGTAATGGTCACAGTTATTGAAGCAGATCTTGTCAAAATTGCAGGACCAAGAGGAAATGTGCCCCAGCATTGGCATGACATTAAAATCATGAAATAATGATGACTGGGTTTCTTAAGCAATTAAAAAAAAAAAAAATTAAATTAAAAAAAACATTCCTGAAAATGCCCTTATCGTACATTTATTATCTTGGGGACTATAATAAGATTGATTTATCTTACAACTACGATTAAATTAAATTTTGAAGAAGAAATGTAGAAATTGACAGCTTTGATGAAAGCAGTAAGAGCATAATAATGTACAACACGTTGCTTCAATCTGTCGTTTTAAAATTTGTGTTAATGTATTTCTGTATTTGTCAGGTGGACAAAGGAAAAGTCATTATCAACTTGTACAAAGAAGAAGAAACATCTTGGGCTCCTATGCTGCGTAGAGGCTTAGAGCAAGCGGACAGTGATGAAGATTAGTGATTTGTACTGTTTTAAAGATTAGTGATTTGTACTGTTTTATTTTAAAATGATTGATGTGATAAAACACTCCAAGGAAATATTGGAGTCTAAGCCATTGGAAATAATGAATTTTTATATATTATGATATTGATATGATATGCTGAATATACTGAATTATTTGCTGTTACTTAATTACAATGAAAATGTTTTGCACAAATTGCAAATTATTATGCATACCAGCCAAAAATGTTTAGTTTAAAGTTGTATTGTAATACAGTCTGCCCTCTCTGATTCGGACTTTTGTTATCCAAATCCCTCTGTAATCCGAACCATTTTTTGGGAACAGATGTTTTTCTTATTATTTCTTAACTCACTGGGGTCTACATCACTGAGCCACTTCCATTCACCTCAGACTGACGATTATTACCAAATTTCAATGCTCATTCATAGACAAAGTCTACTTTCTATGACATTCAATTTTACACATAAAATTTAGTTGGTTGCAGTACAAAACAACACTAGAAATAAATTTTAGATGAAAGATGTTTTTCTTTTCTTTTTGACACAACTAAATCACCACAAAAACGCGAAAAGGAAAAAAAATGCTTTGTAAGAGGAAACATAATAGAGCTAGATCTAGATCTAGATCTATCAGCTCAATTGATATTGTGTGTGAAATAAATCTCAATTTAGTTGTAAATAGGTGTAAACTTGATCCATTTCATCATCTACTAATAAATAATAAGTTTGTTTAACATTTGAATCATCAATCATTGAATGTTCGATCACTTCATCAGATTAAAACCGGATTTTTTCAACTCGATCTAATATTGTTGAGTTTTAGTTTTACAAGTCTAAAAAAAGCTTGGCTTCGCGGGAATTGAAAGTAAGCAAAGGCAATTCATATCTTCGGTCAAGAAGAGTTTCCGCACAAATAATTGGTAAAGTTAGGTGAGATTTGACCAAATATGTTAGCAATAATGTCATGACGTGATATGCCGACGGTAGACTGCAGACATTGCGCCGCTCATGACGTGATATGCCGACCGTAGACTCCAGTGAGTTAATGTTCCCTAATCCGGAAAATATTATAATCCAAACAAATTGCTGGGAACTGAGGTGTTTGGATTAGAAAGGGCAGACTGTAGGTAGATCTATGTGATGTGAATATATTTTTATTTACTTTCTTTTTACATTTGGATTCAAAGATAGGGAAAGAAATTGTGCCTTGATTTACTTCACTTGACTGTCATAAATAGTTTTCAATCATTCTCTTCAATTATTTAGAATGATGCAGTCTTGATTGTTTTCTTATAATCAAGAAATTTATAAAGAAACACACACAAAAATCTTTGCCTATCATGGCATTGTCATGGCAGAAAATATTGTTAAGATGTACACATATTATTGTTGTTACAGTTATTTTACTGTCAGGATATTGTTAAGAAATACCTCAATAATTGTAAACTCTATATTTACTTTACAATAAGAAATTTTATGGTATTGTAAAAGTATTACAACTACAGTAGAACACTGATGTAAAGAATAACCCCTGGCAAGAAAAATGGTTCTTTATATCAGTAATTTGTTATTTCAGTTGCAAACAAAGAAGAAAAAGAGGCCTGTGGGCAAGAGCACACGTTCGTTAAAGCCGTCAATTCGGTTTAAGCGTGTTCGTTACAAGCGTGTTCTACTGTATTTTTAAATGAGAAAGATCTCAAGGATAATTTCTGGTATTTTTTGTATTGTCTGCCTCTTAATTTCTTTGTTTGATTTTTTTTTTTTTAGTTTCATTGGAAAGGAAAGTTTATCTAAAATGTTATGCTATTGCATACATGGTCAGCTGATCAAAATAGCTTCAAATTTGGTCTGGTTTTTAAAAAAATAGTTTTAAAAAGATCTCTTGTAATTGTAATGAAAAAGATACTTGATCATTGATAATATTAAGAATTTGAATTCTTACAGAATGATTGTGAAGTATTAAGATCCTCACTAAAGCCTAGTATGAAAACTACTGTGTTATGAAGAAAAAGTATTACCATAGTCAAGTATTATATTGTGAATGTTTAAAACTGTCATCATGAAGATGGTGTTTGCTTGTCCTATCACAGTCTCATTATCATAATTGAAAATGTTTTGGGTTTTTTCTGTGTAATTATGATTAATTTCAGGTTACATCTTATCACTACTATCAGCAAAGGAAAATTGCAAAGGGGAGCAATCATTTGGCCTATTATACATTTAGATAAAGGAGTTCTCCATATTTCTTCAAGTCCATTGAAAATATAAATCAACTTCTTTGAGAGATATGTGATACTGTCTGCATATCATCCATTGGGTTCCAATACACATACAATCCAACGGCCTATCTTTTATAGACAATGGACGGTTAGAGCAGCTAAAAGGTCACGTATTGTCTTATTATGTATTTAGATCATATCACATAATATGATACATTTTCATATGTCAAAGTTTTCCTGACTAAAGTGGGGTGTGCTGCATCTGATGTAGTTTAAGCCTTTAACAGGCGACCTCCCCAACAGAAAAGATGGGGCCCAAGCTAAAGTGACTCTAGACTTCATGGAGTTTTGAAATGAAAAAGTGCTCAAGTAATCAACCAAATATTACTTTCCGAATCAATACATATAAACTTAAGAAATTGATGTTGAAAATTCTGTTCAGAGTAAGCAAAAGTATTCTGGTAGTCTTAGTCTGTTCACCTCTTAAAGGGTTAAAAGAGTAGAAGAAAAACGTGAAATAATTTGGAGTTTCACATTTAAAGAACTACAGAGACCAATATGTTAATGGTCAAAAGTGGACTAACCCACATTCCTAAGCCCATTTGTGCTGAAAAGCCGTCCTAGATCAGAATGTGTTTAAATACATCCCTCTAGAACATTCCATATGATTCTACTGCGGAATGAAACGTTTGTAAGATTAAAATCAGAACAAAATCTTATTATACAAGTTGTATTACACAAAGACATTTTGGTATAAATATAATGACGAATTGTCATGCTTGCTTGTTGCACATAAATAATAGAAAACATATAACTGCAATTCTCTCTTCCTGTAAAAAATGTTTTATTGTTTTTCAACAGCGTTATATCAGACAAAGGTTTAATTGAAAAGAACAGGTCTTTTCATCGCTTTTATATGTCCAAGATATGCATGGTAAATTTGTTTTGTTTTTTGTTCTTATGCAATTGTGAAACAGGCACATGCTCATCGATCACTGAACATTTCAAGTCAAAACAACAACCTTCATTTAGGAGTTAGGGGTATTCCATCCTGATTTCAAGTCAAAACAACAGCCTTCATTTAGGAGTTAGGGGTATTCCATCCTGATTTCAAGTCAAAACAACAACCTTCATTTAGGAGTTAGGGGTATTCCATCCTGATTTCAAGTCAAAACAACAACCTTCATTTAGGAGTTAGGGGTATTCCATCCTGATTTCAAGTCAAAACAACAACCTTCATTTAGGAGTTAGGGGTAT
>JASKDV010192698.1:0-11446 GCA_032466395.1 Aegires albopunctatus
TCTCTCTCTCTCTCTCTCTCTCTCTCTCTCTCTCTCTCTCTCTCTCTCTCTCTCTCTCTCTCTCTCTTTCTCATTCTTTCTCAATCTCTTTCTTTCATTCTCTCTCTTTCATTCTCTTTCTCTCATTCTCTTTCTTTAATTCTCTCTCTTTCATTCTCTCTCTCACTCTCTTTCTTTCATTCTCTCTCTTTCATTCTCTCTCTGTGCCTTTCTTTCACTATCTCTGTCTCTGTCTCTCTCTCTCTCTCTGTCTCTCTGTCTCTCTGTCTTTCTGTCTCTCTATATCTCTCTCCCCCCCTCTCTCTCTCTCTCTCCCTCTCTCTCGCTCTCTCTCTCTCTCTCTCTCTCTCTCTCTCAGTCGATTAGGTGACTCCTTAGTGTGATCATATCCCGCTGAACCCACATTTTCACGATAACTTCTGGTCATTGGCGGTGTGTCCTTAGATAAGACACTTTGTCACATCTAACTCACTCGACTCACGTGTGAATGAGTACCTGGCCATTAAGACAGAGTTGGCCGTGTCCGAAAATTGTATTTGCAACTAAGAGGCTGCCAGTCTTGTCCTATATGTTATGTGTTGCTGTCGGCAAGGGGAAGGGAAAAAAGTAATTGTAAAGCCCTAAGAGTGCGATAAGCACTATATAAGTGCACTTTTAACTCTTAACTTTAACTCTAACTGGATGAGTCATCGAAAGCATTAGAAAATCGAAAATAAACCGACCATAATTTCATACATTATTAATACGCTTCAACATTCTTTTTGACTCCAGTCTTTTCACCGCGGGCCTGTCCTTTCCATTAACAATACTATGTATATATGCGCTCATCATGTCTTATCCATGCCATGCATCAATGGTATCATAATTAAATAAAACATGCATTTCTAAGACCTCCAAATCAAACTTCCTGCTTCTGGAACGTTCTCGGAAACAAATCTCTCTTTTTTTTTTTTTTTTAGAGCGTGCTTTCTCTCACTCTGTCCCTCTGGTTTGGAACTCTTTGTCCGAACAGACAAAAGGTGTCAGACCTTTGCGGCATTTAATGTTTTAAATCTTCCCTTAAATCTGAATATTTTTAGGTCTGCTTTTATCATAAATTGATTCCATTCCATCATATATAATGAAACATTATGCAATGTTTCATTGTGTGGTTATGTCTTAGTCTTAGCATTGTAGACAGAAATAGGCGCTATAAAATAAATCCTTCATTTCACTTCAATTCAATTCATTGGTAGTTCACCACCCTTCATTTTTTTTTCCTCTTTGTTATTCAATGAGGATTTGCTCCTGTAATGACAAAAACAATGGAGACAATAATTGTATGACATAATCGTGGACGTGGGCGTGAATATTGCTTGATGAAAAAATCTTGATGAGATGACAAGTCTTTAAGTGAAAATACGAGGATAAGTCTGACATAGGTATTATGAGGAGGGATTCAACAATATGAATATACAGCATATGTCTGTAATAGCCGCCCTGTTGCCTGAGTAATGCCTTGGAAAGCCTTGTCGATAAGTAAAAGAAATTGATGTCCTATGAACGCTTTTTAATTGTTAATTGTCTTTGGTCTTTGCTTGATGCTGTATCTCCCTATTCAACGGTTTAAACTCCCTAACGACAGGGTCACCTGATATGGTCCGGGGGGGGGGGGGGAATTAAAAAAAATAATGATAAATACAAATTTCGTTTTTCGGACATTGTACAGGCGTATGGTTAGTGGTTCCTCTTTCCTTTAATAATATAAGCAGAATATACATGTATGCCGATTTGGATCATTTGCAAGGTTTCACTCTTGTCCACATGAGATGATAATTATCGTGCATATGAGACAATTGTGTTCCATTTAACTTTCGTCTTTTATTGATGTTGAAGTTGTGGTTGTATTTGTTGAGACTGATGTTATTATAATTTGTATTTCGCTTCGTTTTTTCCTTTCTGCTAAGTTTGCAACCAATAATACATACACGTGTATATGTTTTTAAAGGACTTCTTTTGTCAAGTATCTCAAGATTTTGCTCATTGACCATTGTCATTTGGAGACCATCTCCATTAGGCTACTACTCTTTCTTCGAGAATCAAATAACCTAATTAGTGTATTAGATTTACGTCAAGTATGCCTAATCTATCTTGGTTAAGTGGTACAAATTTAGGATTGGCAATTATATCCCCTTTTCAAACGGGAAATGGGAATAGATCTACCCAAAGCGTGGCATGGCACGAATATTGATTATATTTATATTCAAATATTGGCATAAGTCTAGAAAGACCAACGACTTCAGGATGGCATGGGCAGAGTCCAAGTAGAATAATCTCACGTGAAAATTGCAAGATGTGCATCTTTCTACTATTAGAGTCATTAATGGCCGAACTGCCATTTCCATAGTCAATACCAAGGTTGTGACGTAATTCCAGAGTGCTAAGACATGAGAATAGTCGATGAACCAATGAGCATCGATACCATTTTACTACCAGTTTTTCAAACATCATTATAGTTAACAATGTAATTATCCGATTGTCAATATATAATTGTGCCGATAGTCCAATTATTATAGGATGTAGAGGTTTCTCCAGATACTCCATTTTTCTGTCTGTTTTTGTTTGTTTTGTTTGTTTTTTTCTAGTGAGATTGAAAACCCATAAAATTATCCACTTTATTGGTGTCGACAAAAGATTGGTGAATCTTAAAAAACATTGTAGCAACTGCAGAGGTCACCAGAATGTTTTTTTTTCCCACTAAAATTAAATTATGGAAGTACCAAAACAAAATAGTTGAATAAAAAACAACCCATCTTTTTCAAATTTAAGAACAGAAAAAACAAATGTGGTATTATCGTTCTTGTTCTTGTAGATCTATTTTAATTGACAAGAGAGCGATGACTCCATTACACGAATGTTCTATATTACATGTACCATGGCCTCCAGAGTTGGATAGGCCTAGTGGCTGATGGAATTGATGGACTCTTATACCTTTCTTTTACATTTCTTAGCAGATGGATTGTTCATAATGTTTAGGGGTAGATTATTCATAGAAATTCAAGTACGATAAAAAAAAAATCCTAAGCAAATGATCAAAATTGCGAGAGCGAACAGTTGCTGCCACCGAGCGTCACTGAACTGTATACGCTGTTGGTTAATTTAACAGATTATTTATTGGTTTGAATACTCCTTTATTAACAACAAGTTGATAATGATAGCACATTCTCTATCCGATTTTACCATTTCACCAAATTCTCCACATAAAGAGTGTAGTCACAAATGGGGAACAACTTTAAGAAGTATAATATGTAACAAAACGATCAACATCAGCACCACCATCACCACACTATCAACACAATCAACAGCAACGACGACAAGAATAAGAAAATCAACAACATCACAGTAACAACCGATTGGAATACAAAATTTTCCCAATTTAACAACTATCTGTATACATGTAAATAATTAATCAGTCTTGAATTCACAGATCTATTATTATCCTTTTCTGTCTATGAAGTTATTGTGGTTTAAGCCATGAGTTTAATGATATAATGATATAAATAAAATATAAATCTTCAACCTATTAAAAAGCCTATGCGTGTCAAAGGAATTGACAAGATATTATTGAATTTAACATGTCTTTATGTTTTAATAAAGTACCGTAAGAATGATATTGTGAGTAGCGAGAAGAAAGTAGGCTTATCTCGGTACGGTACATCGACGAATAAATCATAACTAGAAACAACAGAGGAAATACACAGACAAAAGGCTGGCTCCCCAAGGAACTTAGTCAACCCCAAGATATCACTAGCACTAACACTATGCCAGATGTGATGGAAGTCTGTAATTGACAACCAAACATAGAAGTCAGGAATCATAGATTAAACTTCCTGTTTCTAAAAGTGAGGCTTCTATAGCGGCCACCAATAGTCGTAAATAAGAAGCATTAAACAAAGATGGTCACAGGAGCAAGATAGGGCTGCCGCTTTTATGAATAACCATGGACTTATCAAACAAAACTAGACAAAACCCGGGAAAATTCTGTGTAAGGCAACTAAATTTTAATATTCAAGTATAATGACGTAACGTTTCGAATACAGTAATTGATCTACGTTATGCCACATCCCTTTGCCAATTGAACTCAAGCGACTGAGACTTTAGGCGTCAAGTCTATGGTCAGACATCACATGATCTTCCACAGCGAGGACTTAATTAGGTTTCTGGTGTTATTATGGCACACTGGAACTGACAGCTGCTATAATATTGATATATAGAGGAGGAGGACTGCTTACACCATGACAGAGTGCTCACCATTGAGTAGCACAAAATAATGTTTTCAGTAACTGAAAATGGGTGAAGAGAGAGAGAGAGAGGGAGAGAGATAGAGAGAGAGAGAGACAGAGAGAGAGAAAGAGAGAGACAGAGAGAGAGAGACAGAGACAGAGAGAGACAGAGAGACAGAGACAGAGACAGAGAGACAGAGACAGAGATTAAAGTATGTGTGTGTTGTGCGTATGTGTGCGTGTGTGTGTGATGAAGATAGTAGGTAGGCCGACATGGAATGGCTATTTCTATTTTGATAAACATCTATGGGAAGAGAGAGAGAGAGAGAGAGAGAGAGAGAGAGAGAGAGAGAGAGAGAGAGGAGGAGAATTTGGATTATTGCCATCAGTCTTCTGAAACTTCCAAGTCCTAGTTGAAATATTTTTTTTTATTTCGAAGAAGGGTCGATTTTGAACGTCTCTTGTAAATGTCCATTACTCTCTGTTCAGATCCCTTGTTCGTCTTGGTTTGTTCAAAGGTTGTCTTTCCGTTTAGTCACTTTACCTTAAAAAATAGTGATGGTAATAATAGTTCATTTGTAATACATGTATTAGGGAGCTTATGATCATGGATCTCGGAATGAAAGGTCTATATTTAAACTAGAAATTACCAGTAAAGGTAATATATGTAAATTCGCAGATCATCTTTATTCTTGACCGGATAATATAGTAATACGGAGAAAAGCAATAAATGAAGGATGTGGAAGAGTAACCGCTATGGGTGGAATTGTTATTTTTAACAGTTTGACCTACTTAACATCGGGTACCTGTGACTTTTAACGGTTTTGTGTTTTCTTTCTTTCATTTTTAATATCTTATAATTAATCATCACGGATATTGACAATGAAACAAGATTAAACGATAGGCTTTCCTATTTGGATACAAAGAATAAGCCTTGTAAATACATATCTGTCGATGATAACGATTTGGGCCAAGACGTGAGGGGTGATAACTTATCACATTGTTAATTATAGGATAGTCCGATGGTTAAAATTAACCATTTCATTGGTGAGAATATGGAGATCTATGATGACGCCATTTGAAACCTAATTCAGTTAAATAAAAACGTGACTCCCAGGTTTGCTGGTTATTTTGGTAAATCGATTAAAGAAGCGAAAAATAGTTTGTCATTTTGCAATTGAAATGGCCCTGTCTTTCTCATTTTGAGTGGAAAAATGCAACATGTATTAAATTGTTTAAGATCTTAACTTTAATGGTCATTAATCTCTGGTGATTGTGTTTCCCCAAATATTTTTATTTCTTCAACAGCATCTGAAGAAGGATATTAAACTGTTATGATCCAAGGTACATGTAAGTATTTCTTTTAATCATAATAATCATTCTAGGTAATCTTTGGATCTTAAAAATCCCAACCTGAATTATTCACACATTGATCGATTAATTTAGCGATTGATTGTTTATTGGATTGCTTGATTATTTTACTGAATGAATATGATAATGATTGAAAGAAATATGCATGATTGAAATGCAAGTAAAAAAGAACAACCCTTTCCCTCAATCTACTTAATAATTCAGAACTTTACGACCTAGCGTTCACGTTGTCAGGATAGGCTCCCAAAGTACACAACAAAACTTTCTGAAACTTCACAGGTAGTCTTGACGAACATCATATTGTGTTATAGGCATATAATCAATTTGATAAGTGTTTTCTTTTATTATGGTAAATTTGCAAACAACAGTCCTATTTTCATAATACGATAATCAAATGTACGTCTGGGTCTTAGCCTACTTCGTCCGCCAAAATGCTTATCGAGACTTACCGTTCGATTTAAATCGACGTTCTCATTCAAATATCGGTATCATCAAATGATTGTTGTGACAGCACGAAGATGGTAAGTTGTAAAAATCTAGATTCTAGGCCTATATTGATTGTTTGTTAGTAGATCTAGATCTAGATCTCTATAGAACTATAGATCTAAATATATCTCCATAGATAGATCTAGATCTAGATTTCTCTCCACAGAAAGTTATATATTTGCCGTTCCAGCAAGTTCTAGATCTAGATGAGTCAAAGTACCCCCAGTGTCTCAATAAGATTTGGTAGTTTTGACCAGGGTTACCATGCTTGTACATGTATAAATATAGAATAAATAAATAAAATGTATAAGTAAGTAAGAATGAACTTAAACCAACAACAAACAAAAAAACTAATCAACAAAATCAGAAAAAAGCAAGGTATCTTTTTATCCTCGGATCAAATGAAAGAAAACAGATTATTATAGATTTAGTTAAAATGTAGATATCTAGTAATAAATAAACAAATAAGATATTAAAATTTTATTTTCAAATAAAATAAAAACCCACAAACTAAAAAACCAGGGACCCCTCCCCCCAAAAAAAATATTATACCAATTAAAAAATAAATAAAAAATACAATCATAATGTCTTCTCCGCCCTGAAATAAGTAATAAAATTTAACCACTGTTAAAATTTCCCAGATTTCATTCATGCAAAACTACACGTAGGTTGCTACTTCAAAAGTTTCCATGTACATGTACATGCCTATAAGTTTACTTTTAATTAACGTACTTCGAGTTCGCTCTTGCCTTTAGTGGTATCTATACCACAACTGATGTAATCATATCATCAACGCTTGCAGGGCTAAAATCACCACTGCAATCAACAGCAATTGTCTAAAAACAAAAACAGAATACGCTTATAATGTTATTGCACAATATGCTTTTTTGTCTTTGCCTTAATGCTTACCATCCTTTATTTTGTTTTCTTCCCCCTTGTCCTTCGCTTGTCCATCGTGTTGAAATTTGACTATCACGATCAGCTCTCAACGTCAACATATTTTCATTACCTCATTAATTTATGAAAACATGTCAACCATCTAAATGGTTATTTGCTACACCTTGATGTAAAAGAAAGCAAATTGTATTTGAATTGAGTCAGCCTGCCTGTTGTTTTTCTTCTTTTACTTTTGTTCTATCAGTCTGTTTTAAATTGCGCTATTTGTATTTAAATTTCAATTAAATCCATGCTCCCATTTCTGATCGTGACTGCTTTGAGCATAGTGATTACTGTTGACTACGATATTGTGATTTTTCAACTGATAATAGCTATTCAAAATGTAACACCTGAGGGATTTCTTTGTGTATACATTACCCTAAAAATCCTCTAATGGAATCTATCAAAGTTAATCTAAGCCAGTCTCATTACTTGTACAATCTTTGAACCGGCAATAGAGACCCCATACTGGCGAGTTAAACATGAGGGCATCCATCTATTTGTTTTGCTCAAGAAGGATGAGATTTCTGTAATGAACATAGTCTCTTGGGAAATATCATATCCTTGTCACTGGACAAGTCCGGAAATGATCAAACTTTCTGCTTCGTTTCCAACGAAAGTAATAAAACCACAATAATTAAATAACGTTAAAAATACCATTACGAAACAAAGAAGATCTATATCAAAAAGGCATTGATTTAATTACTTTACTTTCATTTCATTTCAATATAGACCCTATCCTCGAAAATTATTTTATTCGATAGAAAAGTGTTAGATCTGTCGAAATTGATTGGAAGGCGATCTAGTCTGGTGCGTAGCGGCCTTGTGTATCTGAATGGTTTGTTTTTTCTAATAATATATTCTATCATTCATCTCATTCATTTCGATAACCAGTAGCTATTTATCAACCTGTGCTGAAAGTTTCTTAATAGAAGTATCACGAATAGGCAGAGAGACCCCGAAGGCATGTGAGTGAAAGTGATAGATTTTGTATTTGTTCTGTGACCTTTTCTATTAGATTAATTCAATTGGATCCTAAGATTGCCATGTTTCACGTAAAGCCTTCTCTAATTTTGCACCATGTAGAGTTTTGTTGTTTTTATATATTATTTTGTTGTTGTTGTTACTTTGTTTTATTTCTGTCCTTATTCCTATACCAGGCCTATCATCTTACTATTTTCTCAATGATGCTTAACCTATTACTTTATTCATTTAGTACTTCATTAATCATCACCTCGCCTTTTTGTGCCTGAGGCATTGGAAATGGCACTCTACTTTTCTCTATCAGTTGCAGTAATTGGTGATGGTGGCCGGAGGGTCAGGAATTTGGGTTCTAATTCCCTCTTGCCTTTTACTTATACTTCCTTTCCCGGATCAGGATGAATAATACAGTATTCCCAAATCACCGTTATATTTTCATTAAACACAGCAAACCCGAATAACAATAGCTAGACCAATGAATAAAAAAGAAAGAAGAAAAAAAGAAAGAAAAAAGGGAAAAAAGAAGAAGTAAAACCAATTTCAAACAGATCTACATTGAAAACGACATGTGCTCAGTCTGAAATTGTATGATGATTCTTTTTTCCTTCTTTAGCTTGATTCAATTCAAAAGAAAATTCTATTTGAAATTGATGATATGCATGCATGAAAATTGCATTTAAAAGTTGCAGCAGCTTATTGCTCAGGGGACCCGGGTTACAATTCAATTTATCCGAGCAGGCTGTGATAAAGTTTGCGCGGAAAAGTAATTATTACACAGACATTGAACATCCAAACTTATCATACTTATCCAGTTTGACGAGAGTAACAATACCCACTGCTTGTGTAACTTGTTTCGTTTGGAAAATCGCTAAATCCATCGTTTTTCTTTTGTTTTGTTTTGTTTTATATTTTCCATATTTTATTATTATTATTATTTCTTGTTTTGTGTGTGTTTTTTGTTTGTTTGGCTTTTTAATTATTATTTTTTTTAATTACTTTTTGGTTTTGGGTTTTGGGTTTGTTTGTTTTGTTGGGTAATATTTTTAGGCATGTAGAAGAACCATTGCTTGAGGTCACCAAAGTGGGCCTTGTGGAAGGGGGAAATTCAATACAACAACCAATATCGCCCAACGTTGAGAACTATCATACTTGTAATAGTATATCAAACTGGCTGGGATTCCTGGCTTCGCTGGGGTTTTAGGACCTAATCGTAGCCCTACTCCTAAATCTAGATCTATTATGCTATAATTGTTATAGATTAAAGCCGTTTCAACCCTTAAATATTTCTGGCTGTACACTTATTTGATGATGATTATATAATCGAGTGATCTAGATCTACATCTAGATCTATCTCTTTCTTGATCTAGATCTAGCTTCTAATAACATCGCTTGTAAAATTAGTGAAAAGAAGGCATAATAATTGTACTATTTATGCGGTGCGCATTCGTGAGAATTGTGTTAAAGGAATAGCCTACTCTTAAACTTTTAAGAATGACTGAAAGCAGGCCTCGGCACGGCAAAACAAAAGAAATTAGAAAATTCTGTAAATTCAATCCGTAGGTATATCGAAATCAACTGTAGCCTAAAACCAACTTGAGTATAATCTGTTCACACCTGTATTTTCGTTAGAATTTTTAAAAGCGCCGATTCGGAAAACATGCGACCCTGATATTGGTGCCACGCCCCCTGATCATACTTATCTATATTTTTTTATTAAATATACTTTTTTCTGTATGCGCTCAAGCGCCGTAATCACTGTTCCAATCGACTTGACAATTTCTGTGTGCCTTAGTTATCCGCTCAATGCGTTACAAGAGTGTAATTTGTCACCTCATTCGGTCGTTAAGTATTTTTTTGACGTTGGTTTATCAACCACTTATCGGCCTTCTGCGGCCATCTTCAAACTTTTTAGTCGCGACCGCTCCCTAAAATCAAAACAAACCATTGGCAAGACCTGATTTCAGGAGGTCGTCAACAAACCAGAGGTTATGTTTTTTTTTCATTTCTAGCCGAACTTTTCACGTGAATAGCCTTCAGCAATCGCAAATGAAAATGTGTAAATGCGATCTCTCAGTAAGGTTGCGATTACATGGCAGAATGACCCAGATTTGTTCAGGGGAAAAGTGATACATGCAACCAGTTACTCCATCATGGCTTTTAACTTAGTTTTTTGACATGAAATTATATATTCAATAACAGCAACACCATTTGGTTTGAGTGAAATTCATACATACTAAGGTAAATTACAACTATTTTTTTTTCTTCAAGAAATATCGGCCTTTGTTTTGCCAGAATGATTGAGGCCTTTTACTTGACATCTGCGTAGTGTGTGTTGGCCATAACTATGAATTAGACCACATTGAAGCATAGTAATATGTAGAATCTAAACACAATGTAGGAAGCATAATCATAAACCAAATAAAAAAATCGTTTTTGTTCAGGAAAATTATAGATTTTGCTTACAGGGTGCAATAAATTAACAATAACAATACAATTAATTAATGTAGCATCATTCTTTCTCGCGATGTCGCGGGTATTCGACTAGTATATCAAATAAATTTTATGTACTCGTAGACACTACATAACGTGCAGAAGGAAATCGAATAACATGATAATGGTTTTCGTAGACACTAAATAACGTGCAGAAGGAAATAATCGAATAATATGATAATGGTTTTCCCAAGAGCGCGAGTTCATTAACTCATGACGGACCATACAAATCAGTTGTTACTGAACTTCCCTGATTGAAAATGATACCGGTAAGGAACATAGTATGGAGGAATGGAGGTGTGTGTGTGTGGGTGTGTGTGTATGTGTGTGTGTATGTGTGTGTGTGTGTGTGTGTGAGTTCCAATAATTGTACTGTGGATTGAAATCCAAAATGATGGTGAAAACCGAAATCAACGTTTTTGGAATGTCATCTGAAGAGAACTATGTTCCAAAAAGTCGCTTTGGAATTAAATTACTTGACAGTCCACACTATTTAATTTGAATATGGCGGTGTGCAGTAATGGTTTACTTACATTATCTGTGTTGCTAGTGGTAAGGAAAAAATAAAAATAGAATTGAATCTATAACTTAATCATCATAAGCTAGCTAGCTAAAAGATAAAGATATAATATGAAACAGCACAACTTTACATTACTTAAAAATGATGTATTTGCAGATGATGAGAATTCTGTAGGGAGGAAATTGATTTTTATCCCAATAACTTAGTTCTATCAAAGAGAAACTACAGTTGTCAGTCAAGAGCAATGCTCATTGTCATCTTGTGTTCACAGTGCCTTGCGGCATTTTTTCTAGAGGTGGTGAAAATAAACAAAGGGACTAAAATTAGCGCATAGAGAAATATTTGATTATTTGATATGCGCTATACAAATGCTTTCCATTATTATTATTATTATTATTAT
>JASKDV010192709.1:0-20791 GCA_032466395.1 Aegires albopunctatus
TATATATGCTAAAAGAGGACACTTTGATTATGTCATATAAGATCATTAAAAGATAAATTTTATAAAAGATTTCATTTTAAAAAAATTTATTTCATGCTATTTAAAAGTCTTATACCTGCGGGTAAAAAGGAATAATAGGTTGTTTGTCACAATATTTAAAGATGCCATTTTCATTATTGACTTACACTCACAGTAGTACATGGCTATAGTGGGACTTTTGGTTTCAGAAGAAAAATCCCGCTGTAGGCGAGTTCCCGCTATAGGCATGCAAAGGGGAATTATCGGAACAAATTCTAAACCCACATGATTTTTTCAATTCTTCATGTCCGGTGGTCTGGAGACGTTTTCTGTCTGATTTGAACAGTCCTTTACTAATAGTTGAAAATTGACATAATAATGGCTTCCTTGTCTCAAAAAAGCATTAAGAGTTCCAGAGGAAATGTCGTGATCCTTGCATATTTGCGCTTTAAACTTTACTTTCTTATCAACTTCGTTGATTATCTTGGCTTTTAATTCGAGAGAAAAGCATTTCCTTTTCTCTTTAATGGAAGCCATCTTTTCCTCGGTCTTGTTGCATGTGCTGTCTAGGCCTAAACGCATAAGCCTATTGTACCAGGACTGTAGAACTGGTGAAGTGGGAGCATGCTCAGCAATGATCGCAAGGAACTGGGAACCAGAATCACACACTACACTCTCTCCTCTTTTTACTTTTTCGGGCTAGGCTAGGCCTATGACACATCACTTTTGGAGTGGCTCATGTAGCCTATAACACGTCTCTCTGCACCATCTCTCTCACTCTCTGCCGCCTGCTTCACCTCACTCATCAATGGACTAGTCAATCACAATGCCGCACCGCTGACTGCTAATTGGAGCCCGCCTACAGCACCCACCCCAACCCCATTTCCCCAAGTACCGCAAACTAGGCCTAGAGCTCACTCGATCTCTCCCGCTGTATCCGAGTTAGGGCCTTTGCTTGCCCCGCTGTATCCAAGCACAGGTAATAGAGTTTACATAGTAAAAAAAAAGGGGGATTCTGGTAAGGTCCCGCTGTAGAGATGGTCCTGCTGTAGCGGGTGCTGCTATAGCCGTGTACTGCTGTGTTACTAAAATCAGTATTGCCAAATTCAAACTTTGTAATTATGCACTCATCATTTCTCACAAAATACAAAATGTTTAAAATCATCAATAAACTGATCCATGTACCAATGCCTAGCAACATTCCGCCAATTCACAAACAAACAAAACAAGAAAGACAATTTTACCGCCTAAAGTTAATGTTTATCTTCTAAGTTCTATCAACCTTCTCTGAGCAATGCACACTGGAATAGTGTAGCACTAGTAATTATAGAAACAGATAATCTTACCAGCTCCTCACCCTGACATTGACAAATTCAGTATTTCTATGGGCCACAATACACCCCCTACCTTTTCTTGTAACTAATTTTTGATTTGTTGGAATGAATGATGGTCCCAGAGATACTTCAAAACCAGTTGTTTCCACATGAAAAACAGGTCACAATGAAATTCTTCTGCTGCTTGAAGTTAAGGTGTACCCGGCCAGAAAAGGGCAATATGTATAATTATACTTTCATTCCTTATAATAAGATGTAGAATGGCTTTGATTTATATTACGTTAAGTTTCTCATTATTAAAATCAGATGGGATTTTTTTGGCAGTTGGAATTTCCATTGCTATGGTAATGGTAGCTATATAAGATTTTGTTTACATTGCTACTGGTCTAAATTGCACTGATGAAATTCAATGAGGACTGATAAGCAACAAGCAGGATTGAATATCAATAAATTAATGAATGTACCATAGGAAAGAATAAAAATGTAATACATTTTAAAAGACAGGAACAATAAAATCAGTCCAAAATATGACTGCTACGCTCCTTAGCAATGTCCATCTTTATGTATGCAGGAGAGAAATGAACCCTGATGTCATAACAAGAGAAAAATATTCAAACACTTATGATGAGATAAAGCAAACTCCTCGGAATAAAATATAAAGAACACATAACAAATGCAGAAATGAGGAGCCTGGTAAAAGACAAAATCGGGCCACATGAAGGCATCAGTGAAATGACGAAAATTGAAATGGTGGTACGGCCACATCACAAGAACATCGAATATCAAGGCTGGCAAAAGCCATTCTTTAGGGAAAAACACAAGGCAAGAGGAGAGCTGAGAAAAAGATGGGAGGACAACATCAAAGAAAAAGACAAGCCTCAAAGCAGACACTTTTCAGAGCAAGGCACATAAGCATGAAGAATAGAAGAATGGTAGCTAAGTTCACAATGGTGCCCCAATGGCTAAAATGACTATGGTACCAGCAGTAAGCAATAAGTAAAATTACACGGATATATCCTCTATGATTTTTGAGTTAAAAATAAGTATGAAAAAAGTATTACAAAAAAAATAAAATTAAAAAAAAAATCATTGAAATTTGACAAGACAAAAAGCTTGAGAAATTGATTACTATTAGTATTAGAATTAGGAGTTTGAGAATAAATAAGCCTCTTATAAATTTGAGAAAGTCCAGTAAACAATACCAGAGCCAAAAAATGATCTCATTCTTTCTGTCAGTTTATGAATTATGGAAAAAACATGTCAAAACTAACTTTTGAGCGAGGAAAAACTAATTTGCTGAGTCGAAAAAGGCCACGAATAATGTTGCGTCATGTGAGGTATTTTCTTCATCTCAAGACATTTGATTTTGATATTTCTGACTTGTTTCTTCGTCAAATTTTCTGTATCCACTGGAATTAGCGTGTCCTTTATATGAAAAAATCATAGAATTACATGAATTTTCTCCCATTATGTAGTAAATCAATTTATCGAAAGAGGATATAATAAAGAATAAGATCACATCTGTCTGGCTGTTCCTTTATCATCCCGAATTCAATAAAAATACAAAGACTGCATGTCATTTATATAATTTAAAATGTAAAGTGCATGAGTTTATCCCAAAATATCAGCTTTGGGGAATGAATACCTTTTTTTATGAAGCGAAAGCATTTATTTTTAGTTCCATATGAATAAAACTTGTATTTTGCTGCATAAAAGCTGTCATACATGCTTCCTAAGGCATAAATGCAGGCATATTCATTTTTTTCCAAATCTGAATGCACTTCACAGTGGTTTGAATAATATTATACAAAATTAAATAACCAATTAAGCCTGGGTTGTTGGGGGTTTTGTTTTGGTAACATTTTCTTCTGGTAGCCATCTTGAATATGCAAATAACTGTTTATTGTGACCAATTTTGATGTGGAAACAACTGGATCTCGAAAGTAGAGATTCTGAACTGTGGGTTCCAAAAATTTATATTTTATTGAGTAACAAAGGGGGGGTAACCTTTTCATATGACGATAAAACGATATAATTCAACTGTATATTGGTACTCATATTCTGGGATTCCTACAGCATCCTTCAAGAGAAAAAAGAGAGAGAAGAAGGAGGAGAAAAAGAAGAAGATAAAAGGACTCCTTGTATAGACCTACTGTAAATGAGAGTCATCATCAACAGTTTTCCAATCGTAAATCTGGAGTACTTCTCTAAACAAAATGGATATGCATGATTATGGAAAATACTTTGAGGAAATACAGTTTTCAAAATTCAAAGGTGCAAAAAGACCCTTTTGTTTGAGATACATTTTGAAATAAAAAATATGGTTAAGTAATCGTGATTAAGTCACATATAAAAAATCACACAAGGCCAAAATCTAGGCCAAATTGTTAACACCACTGACATGTGATACAATTACAAATGTATTACGTCATGTTTGGAGCCTCTTGAATTCTACGATACATGTAGCATTCCATCCATAGCCAGGGACTTTCAAACCACTTGGGTGGTTCTCCCCCGGCCTCATCGGTTCTACTCTTCAGTTCAATGTTCCAAGCACCAGCGTCTGGTAAGACATCACGAAGAGGCTGTGCAGGTTTGTTTGTCATTATCTCATATCGTAACTCTGACATTGTACCAATAACACTTTTAAGTTCTTCCTCAACATTCTGTTGTTCAAGGAAAAAAAGAAGTTTTTAAAACGGTTAGTTTCATTGAGATGGTGCCCATTCTTCTCCATTCTCCTGGCCATTTGATTGAAAGAACACATAGGTCAAGACTGGAATGAAAGTCGGTCAGATACAAATACATGTATAATTTTAGGATGAAGACAAATCTATCATTGTGACCACGTACTCAATGACACCTGAGTTGGGTGAAATAAATGGAACAAAAAGTCTTACCTAAGTACACATCACCAATACTGCCATGCAAAGGTAAACCGCCGTGTCTCCACTTTGTTCAAAATCCGAGAAAAATGCAAACATATTTCAAAATTGGAGAGTCAAAAGTAATGAACCCTTTACTTCAAAACATTTAAAATCCCATTTCTAATGGAGATATGCTGCTCTACTTTTGATGAAAATGGGTATGATAAGTCCAATGAAAAAAAAGATACCAAAACTTGGTTTTTGGAGATATGTCGCTTTACCTTTGCATGGCAGAATAATCTGTGGTTATTAAGAAATTTTTGTACCAAAATGGATTCAATCACACCATCTCACCCCGTTGATGGGTATTAGTGAATGAATGCTAATGGAGATTTCTAGTCTTTGAGAATTATTAATCACCGGGTTACTGACACTCACAAGAAGATAGAAAAAATTGTTGAAAACGCTTTTGTTTAGCCTTTGAAAACATTTACTGATTCAAGCCAACATGACAATGAACAGATACAATATGAAAAAGATAAAAATGGGTTTATAGTTCATAGATCTTCCAAACAGATGCAAACTTATTTTGACTTGACATTAATTTTTTTTCCTGACAGTTTCATGTTAACTCCTTGGGGAACATAGCAAAGAGCTGTTTTTATCACTGTTGTACTAGTACCCACTCCACATCTTTTGCTGTGCAGCCTTTTTTTACATCTGAGTATGGTGAGGAAAACATGAATAAAGAGATTCTGCCATGGACTACTCAATGTCTACTTAATAAAAACAGTTGAAAAAAAAAAAGAATTCAACTTTACTAATCTTCTTAGTCTTAAATTTAAATAACTAAAAATTAATTAGTCTAATAGCAGATGGCTTTTTAATCGAACTGGATGTGCATCACTGAATGAACCGCTGAAAGCTGCTTCAGAATCTTGTTGAACAAGCCTTCGAAAGCAGCTTCAGCATCTTGTAAAAAAAAAAAGCCGGAAAAGGCTCTTTACCATCGGTTAGTTCTTACGAATCAATATAAAATGTATAGCTTTGATGGTGACCTGCATGTTGAATTTGACAATCACATGATAATTGGCTTGTTTGTTGCAGCTATAGCACATGTCCTTAAAATAGAATTTTTTTTATTTTGCACTTGCACCATGTGGATTTTTAAGTACATATATACACATGTATCTAATTTTGGATGCACAATAGAACCTGCTTAATTCGAATTCTTTGGGATATGGTGATGACTTTGGATTATCTGTGTTTCAAAATTATGATTTTAAAAGTCTGATCAATATTGCCAAACCTTGGCCACCTGGCTGGCAGAAATTTGACTGCTTAGTTGGTTGCAAGGCTTGGCATTTTACTAATTTACTGTACAATCATCATCATCATCATGTGCCTGGTCTGGAGCAGACATTGGCAGCCATAGATCTCCATTCATCTCTGTCATATGTGATCCTTAGAAAGCTGTTATTGCTGATAGCGTTTTTTGTAGCCCAGGTGTTGAGGCTATATTACAATATATTGTGAATATATCAATATTAATACATGTAACAAGTCAGCCTTTTATTACCATGACTAGGGGGTCCCACTTTGGGATGGAGATGGAGTCTCATTCTCATCATCATAATTTTTATTGTTAACGTTGTTGTTTTGATCATTATACGTCATCTTAATATCATTGTCACCACTAACTACTACTACTACTGATACTACTACTACTACTACCACCACGACTACTAATACTTCTACCACTGCTGTTGCTGCTACTACTACTACAACTATTACTCCTACTTCCACTAATACTACTACTACTACTAGTACCAGCACTACCACCATCACTACTACTATCATTACTACTACTGCTGCTACTGCTACTACTACTTCAATTACTTGCCCATGAAATGAAATAAGATAAAAATTTAGGAACTAACGATCTATTGAGTAATATCACTAAATTGTATATCATATTAATCTAGACCGAAAACGATATCTGAGATCTCTACTAAAAGCTGTGTATGGTAAGGACATAATCAATAAGATACTATTTAACCTTTGGTGGTCTCTTGGCAATCTAATAAATGAAAGTTCCACTATATATTGTACCGATGATTGTTACCACCAATCGCCAAAAACCACTGGCTTTTCTTTTTCTCTTTGATTCAATAAATGAAGAAATTGCTTCATTTGAGAAAAAATATCAAATTTATCTTCATGAAAATTTTAAAACATCTCAATAAGTTACACCTATCAGTTGAATTTCATTTTAAAAATATCCAAATATAGCTCAGGAGGTATGCGCTTACGCTCAAATCACTCTGTTGCGAGTGCAAACAATGAATTTCATGCAATTCCAGCAAAACCAGGTGATTTGTAAAACTCGGGCGGAAATGAAGCTTACTGAACTGAGCTGTCTTTCGATAGTCAGTTTTGCTTTGCGTTTCAAAAGTAAATAATACGAGAAAACAAAGGTCATCATACTAATACTAGCTTTGCATTGCATATCATTTACTTTATTTTATTTCACTTTGCATTCAATAATAGTCTGTGAAACTTACCTCTCCCTCAAATTCCTTTTTAATATCCTCTCTAGTTCTGCTTAGATGGTCGACAATTTTTGACACGATTATAGGAAGACGATCCTTAATGGTATAGTAAGCAAAAGAGCTGTAGAAGATTTAAATACAAAAGCTTTAATTATTGTCTGCGCTAGCATTGGAACCGTGAGCTCCCGGCGGGGGCTCTTGACGGGTAATTATTGTCAATAACAATTTGAAAGTAGGCCTATAATGTTGTTGAAGTGACATAGACACAAATTAATTCCATTCCTCAACTGCTATTTTCCATTGTACATGGGGACTCTATGACATAGACATTTTAAAATAGCCCCTCCCCCTATTTTAATGTAGGGATTTATATTTCCCATATATATATCTTAATTAATTGATGACTTTAGAGCCTACACGACCCAGACATTTCATCTAAAGGGAATTTTTTTTTGCACATCGTAATTGGCTACAATGGGGCCTACATGACCAGACAATTCAATTCCAGTAAAAACAATAAAACATTATGCGGAAAATCTGGGTCATGGCAGCCCCACAGTTGCTATTAAAAACCAAATTCAATGACCAATGGTCAGATTCATTGTCTTTTTGAACCAAATAAAGCTGTTATATAAGGTAATTAGGAAAAGTGTTGTAAGCTTTCTGGCTGAAGATATATTAAGGAAAACCGAAAGCTCTTGGTCTGTGTGATCCATGGTTGCGGACTAGGGTTAAAAGTAGTTGACTAAGATTTTTTATAATAAGAACACCCCCCCCCCCCCCCTCTCTCTCTCTCTCTCTTTCTCTTTCACATTGTTTGTATATATGTACTTATAATCCATTTATCCATTTGTACTTCTCCTTGATTAGTGTTGGTTAATGTCATAATTGGGCATCAGGAAAGGGTTATCAATAGAAACTAGGCCATTGGAACATAAAGTGCCTAGGTGAGGCAACAACCAGATTCAACATGTGAAGCACCCAGGCGGCAAGATTGCCATCTTGCCTGAGCCTGTGCCTGGAGCAAAGTGCCGTGATGATAGACTCGAACGAAGCATAACCCTGGGTAACACAGGCAATGTGCCATGACAGGTTTGAGTTTGAATGGTAAATAAGATATTAAGCGCCAGCAATTGAAATTTTATTGCATTTGCAGATCATAATAATAGTTCCATATGTAATTCAGAATATCACTTACAAAACATCTCACCTGGACTGTCTTGACATTCATTAACAATGAGTTCATATTGCAAAAAGAGGAAAATAGAAACATAATAAAACAGTATCGTGATTGTTGTTGTTGCTGTTGTTGTATTGAATTTACCCATGTCCACTACTTTGGTGATATCAGGATCGTGAAATAAAGATATAAATTCCCAATTATATATATAATAATAGACAAGACAGAGTAACTATCGATTATTCTATGTTTCGGATAAAAGCCTTTGTCAGACAATGAAACACACAAAACTCGGAAACAACTTAAACACGTAAAATCTACATGTGGAGGGAAAGAGTAAAGAAGGTCAGAAGTTCAAATAGTTTGTTTCTCCTTATTTCTGAATCTGAAATTCTTAAATAAAAGGCCAAATGGAACCCCTGTTGCACACCATACAGCGCGCAGATCATGGAAATGGATTGGTCACATCCACAGAAGGAACAGGAATACAACTGTCAGAATAGCCCTTCGACGAACCCCACCTGGATCCAGAAAAAGGGGGCGACCTTTTCTCGCTTAAAAATTGACAAAATTAGCAGACAATGGCAAAATTAACATCCCATTTCTTTTTTTTTTTAATGCAAAATATCTATTGCTAGCCCTACCCTAATTCCCGACCGTGTCCCTAACCCTAGCTAATGCTGGGGGAGCTCCCCCACCCATATCCCCCCCTCCCTTCCCAATTTTTATATATTTTTTTTCAGCCTCAACTTCCCAACCATTTCTCTCTCCCAATGCCAATTCATCATAATATTGATGACGATTACTTGCAAAGGGTGTCAGGTGATCTAGTATGACTGATTGCAATTACTTGAACTCTCCATGTCAACAAAGGTTAGCCATATTTTCCGACTCAGAACGGTAGTATAAGAGTGCAAGGGGCTAGATGGCTGAGCGGATCATGGCATTGAACAGTAACCTAGGGATCTCTGGTTCAAGCCCCAATTTGGCATCTGTATTATTTCTAGGGCAAGAAAAATTCATCTTGATTGTCCACCTGTGTTGCTGCACTGTGGCTGACGCCTGGATTATGTCAGTCTTTTCTCGGCATAGATCTTAAAAATAAATTTACCCTACGGATAAAAAAAGGAATGTTATCTTTACTTTTAGGCTGTGGTTATTCGCACACAAAATTGTTCTAATAACTACCTAGGTTATTCGCACAATTGTGAAATCAATGATGTTAGGTCTACCTGAATAATAGTATGTAGATCTAGTACTTTACTTCACTGGTATTGTGTTTGTGGGGAGGGGGCTTTTTGTTTTTTAATTGAGAACATTGGTCAAATTTTAGATTTTAAGTAAAAAAATTAATTTGCTGCTCCGACGTGGCCATTTTTCTTATTGTGTGAATAACCATACCAATTGTTCGCACAAGCCACATTGAAAGGCCACAATTTTTCTTACACTTATTGCACGAATAACCATACCAGTTATGCACACTACAATTGTGTGAAAAACCACACCGTTACTTTTATATCTAGATTAGCATAGATATATATTAGATCTAGATCTAGAAGGACTATTCTAGATAGATCTAGATTTCTAGATATCAAGATCTAGATCTAAAGCTAGACAGATCTATCTAGATCTGGATTTATAGATCTAGATCTAGAATCTACCTTGTATCATTTGCTGAGAGAGGAGCAGGTAAGTTTGTGTTCGTCATGGTCTCATCAAAATACGAATATTACAAGAGATACAGATTGCTGAGTTTTGTCAAGTTGCTGTCAAACAATAAAAGAAGATACTACAGTATCTAGATCTATAATCTAGATCTATTATTTAAAGTACGTATGTAGTGGGTCTTTCGGAAATGAAAGTCTAACGAACTTATCTAGAATCTAGATTCTAGATCTACGTTTTTCAGCCAAACCGTGACAGAGGGTAGAAAACAACTAGAGATTCTACTTTCACTTTTGATAGCCGCCAATTTCATGATTCGTTTTTTAATTTTATGTTGGTTTCCTGTTCATTTCCAAATTCATGAATTACTAGATTTTCTTCTTCTTCTTCTTCTTCAAATACACTGACACAACTCAATTGGGTTGAGTATTAGATATACTGTCAATACGCTAAAAAAAAAAAAAATTTAAAAAAAAGCCAGTGAAAAGAAGAAAGAACTGGCTCGAGGTGTTCTTGAGGTTTAGATAGCGTTATCAAACTTAGTGCTTTATTTTGGTTTTTTTGTAATTGTTGGAGGTGCCTTTTGGGGATTCCTAAAAGCACATAATTACCATAATCTAATCTACTTGTTATTAGAGAATGCACTAGAATCTTGGTGGAATCGAAATCTAATATTTTTCTTATTTGTCCAATGTTCTTCAGCTGGAAGTGTGTTCCTTGACAAACCTTCATAATATGACATTTCATTGATAAGTCAGAATCAAAATGGATTCCTAGATTTCATACTAGTTTGTTAAGGTCAATTTTTGAATTTCCAACACTGAAACGATCAAATGTTAATGAATTTAGTTGGTAAATTGTCCCTTAAAGCAGAGCCTCAGTTTTAGAGTAATGTATTTTAAGTTTGTTCGACATCATTCATGTTTTAATGTCATTACAACAATTCTCCATGGATGTTTGGGCCATCGACTCAGCTCCCTTTCAATTGACGCATAGAGCTGTGTGTCATCAGCATAGAGGTGATGATCTTTTCCATGGCTTATTAGAATGTCACTGAGGGGAGATTTATACAAAGTAAACAAGAGAGGTCCCAGAACGGACCCTTATGGTACTCCGTAGCATAGTTTTTTTCGGTGATGACATTGCATTTTCTGTTGGGGTCCCACGTAAATTGTTCGGCAAATCAGTTAAAACAGATTGGGTGCGATCCTCTAAGTAGGTCTTGATCCAAGACAGAACTTCGCCGTGAATGCCAAAACGATGTTGTAGTATATCTAAGAGAATCTCATGATCTATGGTGTCAAAAGCAGCCGTGAGGTCAAGTAGAACAAGTAGTATCGCATTCTTTTGATCAAGAGTTAAATGGTTGATGATGTCATAATGGACTTTTAGTAAGGCTTTCTCTGTGCTATGCATCGCTCGATATGCAGACTGAAAATTTGGTGATAGATGGTTACTACGGAGATAATTATGAAGTCGTTTCGATACTACTTTTTCGACTATTTTGAATATAAAGTTCTAATTTGATACTGGTCTGTAATTGTTCAAAGTATTGGCGTCGAGGTTGGGTTTTTTTCAACAGAGGTCTAATCAGAGCGTGTTTGAGTCTTTCAGGAAAGTCAGATTTCTTCAGATTTTCGTTCACGATCGTTGTTATTGATGACGCTAATAGGTGCACGAATCTTTTGACAAACCATGTGGGGATTCTGTCTAAAGAACATGATTTGTTTGGGGCCTCTGACACAATTTGGATTATTTCCTCATTGGTGGTAGGGTCAAAAGGATGTAGTCCACATTCCGTTTTTGGCCCATTTACATTCTGATCATGATTTTTGTGTACATCATCAGCATCTATCTGTTCACGAATGTTTGAAATTTAATTGCAGAAAAACGATAGACCTTGTGTGTTCTTGTGCTCCGACAATGTAGACTCGCTTGCCTGTTTTCTCATCAGTCCATTTATAGTCTTATATAATTCTTTTGGGTTTCCTTTTTGCTCTCTGATGGTTTTGCGAACATAATCACTTGTGCACTCGGAAATCAGTTTATCACAGTCTATTTTCGCTTTCTTTGTTGGTTTCTAGGCCCGTACTTCTCCATTTTCTTTCTAGAGCCCTTCTTTTTTGTTTTGCAGTTCTAATTTCTTCACTAAACCATGTAGTGTTGGGACGAATTGTTAGTACGTTCTTTTTCAGCGGAGCAGCCTTATCCAATATGCCTAGTAAGGTGTTCTCGAAAATTTCGATTTTCTCTGATATCTTGCTTGCATTCCTCACTAAGTTATTAAGGTCAGAGTTTTCAATTTCATTTCGTAATTGGTTCATATCAATGTCTTTTGTTTTCCTTGAAAACAGTATTTGTTAAATACTTTGGTTTTGTGTAACAGAGCATACAGTGAATTATACTGTGATCCGATGGACTGTCATGATCTACATCTATTGATGAGATGGACGAATCGTTAACGTTGTTAATCAACAGTTCTAATGTGTTACCTTATTCGTTTTGTAGGTTCGGTTACAAGCTGTTGGAGATTAAGAGATTCCAGGAGTTGTAAACATTTTTTGGCGAAATCATTTTCGTGTTGGTCGACGTGAATATTGAAGTCTCCAGTAATTAACAGATGTCCTGGTTGAAGAGACGCATCGATGGCAAAATCGTGGAATTCAGACATGAAGTTATTAGTTTCTTATTCCTCACAAATTTCAATAATTATTTTCTTCCTATTCCCTTTCCTTGAATGAGGTGGTCTATAGATGAATAGTTTAAAGTATTGTTCTTTCTTATTGATATCTGCAGTCATACATTCAAATGTTTCAAATGGGGTGTGTGCTGATTTTGTGCCATTGATCGTTTCCTTGTAAATTAACAAAATGCCACCCCCCGCTCTTTCCCCTACGATGTTCTGAGAGCAATGAATATCCGGCGGGAATTAGTTGGGACAAAGCAGGGTCATCATTCGACTTTATCCATATTTCTGAGATTACTGGGATATTAATATCATTCTCTACTATATAACGATGGATGACTGGCGCTTTGTTGCGAATTGAAGGAGCATTCATGTGGCAAATGAGAAGCGTTTCTGTTTTAGTCGGTTTATCGTTTCGCTTCGGGTTATGGTTGATACCATTGTTTATGACATATTTGCTTTGGTCAACGTTTAAATAATTATTTTGAGTTGAAATAAAATTGAATGGTGGCTGCAGGGCGTAATGGTTTAAATGGAACTGCAGGAAGATGGCCGAGAATGTTTGTGATAGGCTTTAAAGTCTACCTCTGCCACCGCGGCGTCCACGGCTTCAATGTCTAAATTTAAACACAGATTCACTTGTGTTGACCTTGAACAAAATCTCAGTAAAACTGTACACAGGTAGAGTTGAAATAAAAATGTCCGATTGTAAAATTCCATTGTGTAAGAATTCCTGAAAATAGAAATTGCTAAAAAAAAACCACGCAATTTAACTGATAAAAATCCAAGTACTGTAAATCAAACGATGTAGGGGTATATAGATAAAACGTCTAATGATTTACAGCAAATAACAACTTTAAAGGGTGGAATTCGATAAAAATTTGGAAACAATCACAGAGCACACAAAACATCTGCCATCACGGGGCATAACACATAACATAACATATCACTTATGCGAAGGGTTCAAGGTTAAAATATCGGTAAGACAGACACGATGTTGAGCTTTGGGCAAAGGCTTTCTATACATGCATTTTTCTCACTATGTAGAACATCTTGGCCCATGAAATTACCTTTTCATAACATCTCTTGGTTTTTTTTTAAAGATTGATATGACAATTTTGCATTTCAAAAATCTTTCTTTAAATTTTCCATTTAATCATTGTCTGCGCCATGAACATGCTATCGTAGCATGGAAACATGTGGATCATAAGTGTCCGCCATCATCATCATCTACATGAATGCATATGCTTTATTCATTATAAAATTTACTAGATTATTTTATTGTAAACAGTATTTTTTAAAAATGATTCCACTCTAGTTCACAACTTACACCACAATTATTATCATTGCATTTATAAATCAATTGCATGGTATTCATTTACTGCCATGTCATTTTTTTGAGATTTCTCCATTGTTAGAGCGTGAGTATAATTATAATGAGGCCTACATTACAAGACAGGCATACCAAACGATGAACGGGAATAATAATTAGATATATCTTGATCTAGATAATATAGATCTTGATAAAAGACCCACGTTGAGAATTATAAAGAATTGGATTACTGCTTGCAATATAGACCAGGTTATGATATCTTGTTCAAGATCAAGGTCTATATTCTTGATTTGAGCCCTACCGGGTGCTATCCCGAATTCTAGATGTAGATAGTGTTGCTATAATGAATTAGCTATATTATAATATTTTAATAGATTCAACAAAATGACGACTTATGATTTAGCCAGACGAAGAAGAGTCAAGGGGGTCAAAATGTTTTTTTTTTTAATTATGGGCAACGACAATCAAATGCCGCAGCGCAGATGGAGATAGTTGGGACATATCAGAATCTGCAGAAAGCAGCCCTTAGTGCCATGAGATGGACCCCACAAAGGCAGAAGAGGAAAGGCTGTCCTTTGGAAACATACTTACTTACTTACTTACTTATACCCATTACTCCTCCTGGAGCATTGGCCGCCAATCCAATCCAATCCAATCCATGTTGTTAAGATGCAACAGGCAAGATATCTGCCCACTGTGTAAATGTGGGTCCACAAAAAGCATACATAAATATACACAAGTATTTATATTTTGTCCATGGAGTTGAGAAGTTCTTCGACTGTCTCTAAGGAGAGGCTGTTTATGATGTTGTTTGGAAGTTAGTTCCATTCGCTGATTGTGCGGGAATAAAAGGTACATTTGTACACATCCGTATTCATGACTCTGAAGTCGGGAGAGAGTGTCAAGGAAGTTTCGCTAAGTATAGCCTGTTTCCTTCTATTGTGAAGTGGTTCCCACTGCAATTGTTTTAGGACATTCGTAACATATCCTTCTTTTTTTTTCCTTAGATGCATAGGTAGTGACAAATCTCTTTTGGACCATTTCTATCTTTTCTGCAAGCATTTCAGTGTTAAGGTCCCAGGTGGTTTGTGAATATTGGTCTTACAAGAGAAATGTACATTTGGGATTTAACGCTTTGTTGGCAATGGCGCAGGTTTCTTTGATGAACCCAAGGTACCTGTTTGCCTTTGAGATGGTGTTATTGATATGCCTGTCCCGTTTGAGATCGTTTTGAATGTGGATTCCCAGATAGTCGATGCTTTTCACTCGTTTCAATGGTTGACCTAATATTCTATGATCGGCACCATGGGCATGTTTTCGGCGGCTGGCTGTCATTTTTGACATTTTGATGGATGAAATTGCATTTGCCACTTTTGGGTCCATACCGTTAGAGGGTTGATACATAGTAGTGTGAATTTGGATTACAATTGAAACAAAGAAGACTTTACTTTGGAAATTATTTCTCAAACTTTAATCAACTTTTAACACCTTGTAACGAAAAAACCTCAACAAAAAAACAACATAAGTTTTACAAGATACATAACAATAATTATACATAAACAAAATCACTACATTCTTCGCGGCTTAAAATCTAAACCTTGTATACTTATTGATGGTTTGACTATAGTCAATGTCTAGTCTTTTATTGTGTCAGTCCCCACTCGTAACCAACACTTGAGCTCTCCATGGTGACGACGAAGACTGGATGATACCCTCCTTAAGGAGCTTCTGTACTTCAGACTCTATGAAACGTTCACCCAACTCTGAATGACAGCATGACATAGTGGCCATAGGTTTACAGTCTCGGTTAAGTTCTCAAACAGAGAAGGACCTTCGACGTTGGCTACAGCTACTCGAGGGATTTTGAGATCCATCGAATGGGAAGCAGACTTCAGAATGCTTGCCTAAAATATCATGACCAAGTTAACATCAGCACAGAGGTTAGGCAAAAGTGAAAGTTCTTGTGTGTACTGTCTATCTTTGTAGGAAAGAGGTTCAATGAAATGGCCCTGCTTCTTTTTTGGTGAGGCTTGTAGACGCCATGGTGATATTACACGAAAAAGGGTTACTTTCTAGCCGTTTTCTTTAGCAATACTAGAGCTAATGTAGCTGTCAGAGCTTCTGGTATCAAACAAGGCATTGAGTTTAACACCATGTACTTGAAAAGTTATTTGTGCTTTATTTAAGCTATTGATGGTGGACGCAGTGTGGGTAGTAGCACGGTATGGATTTCCAGAGGTTAAAGAAGAGGCTATGGCAGTTTTACGGGATTGTTCAGTACCGGTAGATTTACATTTTGCAAAATGTCCTAGTTTACCGCATTTCTTACAAGTAGCTTCTCTGGCAGGGTATTTGAATCTGGGGTGTTTCATGTAACCACAAAAGAAATATTTTTCTTCGATGAATCCAGTGGCAGTTGTACTGTCAAGGGAATTACATGTACACGTATGTTCAAATGGTGTTTCGTCAACAGCCGCAGTTATCAAGTATGAACGGTATGACAAGCTCTGTTTTTCTGCCATATCTAGAGTTCTAGCATCTTCATAAGCAGTGTCAAGATCAAGTTTGGTTTTTCTCAACCTGTTTCCAGTTGTATCCCATCTTTTTGGTGTCTGCCTCGAGTTCACGGCACCAGGTGCTTCTCGGCCGTCCTCTCTTTCGTTTTCCTTGAGGGTTCCATGTTAGTGCCCACCTGGTGATGTTACTAACAGGTTTCCTCAGGGTATGCCCAATCCATCTCCATCTTCTCTGTCGGATCTCATCCGTAGCTGTATGCTGGTTGGTGACCTGCCATAATATTTCATTGCTGGGGGTCTCTGGCCAATGAATCTTGAGGATTCTTCTCATTCAGCTATTAATGAAAGCTTGAACTTTTCTGATGGTGGTTTTGGTCGACCGCCATGTCTCTGCTCCATACAGTAGCATTGATTTGACATTTGTATTGAACAGCCTTATCTTCATCCAAGTTGACAGTACTTTGGAACTCCATATGTTCTTAAGTTGTAGGTACGCTGCCTTTGTATTACCAATTCTTGCTCTCACTTCTGCATCTGTGCCCCCTTGTTTGTCAACAATGATGTCCAGGTATGTGAAGGCTTGAACATCATCGAGCTTACTTCTGTGCAGCATGGCTAGCTCCTCACTCAGTGTGTTGATCTTGAGGATCTTGGTCTTTCCCTCATGGATTTTGAGTCCAATCTGTTGTCATGTTATTGCCAGATGTGTAGTTTTATCCTGTATTTGTTGGTAGCTGTGGGAAAGCAATGACAGGTCTTCAAGATGCTCCAATAATGTCAATTGGATTCCATTTCTTCTGTGTTCTGTCGACCTCTTCATAATCCAATCTATTGCTAAAAAGAAGGAAAAGGCGACAGTAGACAGCCTTGTCTGACTCCAGTTTTGACACTACAGCTGTTTGTAAGCTGTCCTCCGCGGACTACAGCTGTTTGTAAGCTGTCCTCCGCGGACTACCCTACAAGTCATTCCTTATAGGAGCTCTTGATTAATGAGAATAATTAAGTTGGTACACCATAGTGGCAGAGCAGTTTCTAAGGGTTTCACGGTCGACGCTGTCAAACGAATTCTCATAATCAACAAAATTGGTGTACAGTGATGAGTTCCACTATAAGGACCGCTCAATAATGATGCGCAAGGTGGTAACCTGGTCAACACGTGATCTGTTTTATCGGAAGCCAGCCTGTTGGTCCCTGGGGAGGTGATCTACCGCACCTTTCATTCTTTCGAGGATGATCCTATTGTTGACCTTTCCTAGCACCAACAGAAGTGTTATTCCTCTGTAATTTGCGCAATTGCTGAGGTCTCCATTCTTAGGTAGTGTACAAGGTAGCCCTCCTTCCAGTCTGTCGGTAATATTTCTTATTCCCAAATCTTTTTGAAAAGGGGGTACAATGGTTGTCAGTTCCTGTCGCTTTGTTGTTTCTCAGTAGTTTGTTGGCTTTCCTCTCGAGTTGGATGCCCACAGTTAATATCCAGGTCCCTTTCTGCTGGGTCAATATCATGGGGAGTTGGAGATACATGTCTGTTCAGGAATTCCTCGAAGTGTTCTGCCCATCTCTTTAGTTGTTGTTCTGTTCCTTGTATTGTGTTTCCTTCCTTATCTTTGACTGATCGTTCAGGCCTGTTATATTTCCCTGACAATTTTTTTTTGTGATGTTGTGCAATTGCCTCAAGTTATTGTTAGCTGCTGCCTCCTCAGCTTCTTCTGCCAGGATATCAGTATACTGACGCTTGTCCATTCTCGCGCTTTTCACCTCTCTGTTAGCTTTAGCAAAATCTTCTTGTGCTTTTGCCTTTTCCTTTCTTGTTCGACCGTCATTTATGCTGACTTTTTCTGCTTTCTTTCTTGGATCTTACGTACTGTATCTGCCGATATCTACTCCCTCTGTTGATACTTCAGTGTCCTACCATTTTCTGACATGTTGATGTAATAGTCTCTTTTACCTTCTGCCAGTGGCCCTCAATGTTTGTCTCTTCGTCGAGCAGCTCATGTAATACTTGATACTTATTGCTTAATGATATTTTGAAATGTCTGCTAGTCTCTGCGTCTTTCAATAGCTTTACATTGTATGTCCGCCTCTTTGTTGTTGTCTCAATCCAGTTCTTCTTCAGACTCAGTTTCAGTTTGGCTACCACTAAGTGATGCAGTCGTTTGTAAAAGCCGTCTTTCACTTCGTCATCGCTGTCGTTTGTAGGGGCATAGCATTGGATCACATTCATTTTAATTTTTTTCTTTTCAGTTCTGAAGGTTGCTGCAATAATTCTTAGTCCTATTAGAGCTCTTTGAACCCGTACAGATAACATAAGAGCTACGCCTTCAGTGTGAGAGGCATCATCTTCATCGTGTCCAGAATACAAACACAATCTCTCTAGTAGGCAGTCTCTTTTGTCCAGACTGCGTCCATTGAACTTTGCTGATTCCAAGTGGAGTTAGTGGAGTGTTTCAAAGGCTAAATTGAAATCGACTTCTTTAATGTAAAGCTCGGTGGTCAAGTTGTTTAGGAACACTCTCACTGCTTTGGCAAGGCGATTGTGTGCCGCGCAGAGATTGCGGGTTCAATTATTTCTTGCTTTACTAGATTTTTTTCGTTTCTTCCTTTGTATGAAAATTGTCTTTCTCTCTTGCGGTTATCCTATAATGTACTACATGTTTAACATTATTGTTATTTGCGTTTTTGTAGCGAGTTGCCTTTTTCCAGGGTGGGGTTGCTAGCCCCGCGCCCAACCCATTCTCCTTTCTCATCCCGGCTTGGGACCGGCCATGGCGGAGTTTTTGGAAACATGGAGAAGAATTAATGATTGTAGAAAGAGAAATAAAAGGACAGGGATGGACCTGGGTTGAGGTTAACAACATGGCTGCTAACAGAGAATTATGGCTTTTCCAATTAGCATCGGCCTTATGCGCCATCTAACACAGTAGAGGACAACTAACTTTAATAAATATGTGTTTATATTCTAGTGCAAGGCTACAATCGAATTCAAAATAATGATGGAATCAAAAGCTGCTTGCAAGATTTTATGGTGATAGATTAATCTTCTTCGTAACCTTTTATCATAATCATCCACGAACTTGAGTAACACTTGAACATAATGACCCTTGACCATATGAAGTAAATCTCAGTAATCAAGATTGTTATAATGGTACATGTAATATATCATTTGTGGGCTCATCATCACTACCATAATTATTGTATTGTTCTTATGAATTTATAATTTGTTTTCTTTAATTCCATTTTGTTTTATGAACTTATTGATAATCTTAAGATTTAAACTAATATATTTTCTAGCATAGCATGTGCGTAGATTGCGTCAACTCTATTAGCATCTAATATTAGAAGTTATGCTCATCAAGTCGCAGCTCAGGTGGGTTGGGCGCGTCATTCACGTGGAGGAGCACCGAATACCGAGACGCTGCATGTTGAACTGGCAACTCACAGGCCGGCCCTTTCGTATATATTTCTTTGGGCCTGCCCAAGAAAAGGTTCAAGACCACACTCCAGCTGTGCGACATCCAACAAAGGACCTTGAATCCCACGCCATCAACAGACTGCTCTGGAGATTACGTTGTGCACATAGCTTACACTTTACACCAGCTCTGAAGAGGCCTATCGCAAACGCCTGACTGCGGCAAGAGAAAAACGCCACCAACACGTCATCCAGCCGACGACAATTGACTTCTAGTACCCCCACTGACCCAGACACCGCGCATACAGTTTTGGTCTGCACAATCACCTTCGAGTCAACATTTGATAAGTTGCAGATAAAGTCTTCTTCGAATCCGAAAGACCACCACCATTTGCGTGATTTATTCTGCTGGCGTCAAATGAAGCGCAATAGGTAATGATGCGCTTCATTAAGGTCCGACAGTCATTGATTTTTGTTTTACTTGGCAGTTTTCTTTCTAAACGTTTCATGACGTGGGCTCTCAAACTAATAACGTTTTGAATACAATTTTTAAAAAAATGACTCAATAAGTTTAGTATGATCCAGAATAATGATTAAAAAACAAAAAAACAAAACAAAACAAAAAACTAAACAAAAGGAAAAACAAAACAGAACTAAGCAAAACAAAACAACCCCCAACAAACAATACAAAACAAAACAACAACAGAAAACCAAAAAAACAAAAACAAAAACCTAGACAAAAGACCCACAAAAAACCAAAGAAACCCCAAAACCCCCAAAACGAAACAAAACAAACAAATATACATACAAATAAACAAACAAATAAACGAACAAACAAAAAAGCAAAACGAAAGCAAAACAAAACAGCAAAAAAACAAAACAAACCTCAACATCAATAACAGAAAAAACAACAAAAAACAAACAACAACAAAAACTAGCAGACAAATAATATATTAAGAAGACAACAAGAAAATAAACTTTGCACCACGAGATAAAATACATGTAATCGAAACGCAATTACCAACAATATAATTTTCCTATTCGATTTATTTTTTACAAGAAAATAGAAGGGCTTTGAAATAGAAAGGTAATCATAGTATCAACTCTACTTCATATCAATTAAGCCATATTTTAATGACAGGATAGACTCTGAGACAACTGCAAGCAACGTTGAGACAATTAATCAATTTTTAATTTTATTTAGGGTTGGAGAAGGGTGGAAAAATGGTGGGGG
>JASKDV010192710.1:0-11445 GCA_032466395.1 Aegires albopunctatus
AGAGAGAGAGAACTTACCATAAATATAAGAGACGACTATACATTCACAGGTGGCAACAACCAAAACGATACGACTGCAGGAGTAGTAGTCAAACAGCTGGAAGACGTACATTCCGCCCTGGAAACCAAAGGATGAAAACAACATTATATCATATTTTAACAATTAAAACAGTCATAAAAAAATTAATAAAAATAACGAAAGTTTACAGAGTTTTGGCAACTTACAAAGCCATGAGCTGTAAGACTTGTATATTTTAAACATCATTTCAGCTTATTATAGGTACAACATTTGAAGAATTACTACATGTATCTCCTCACAGTAAAGATCCAGGGACAAGACTGCATTACAACATTGATCCCATTCGTATTTAGTTATAAAAATTAACAGCTGATTCGTCACGCTCACAAGATAATTGCCTAAGTCATATTTTGATCATTTTGGGTAGACAGCAAAAGCACCCGTTTATTTTGGCAATCAAAAGTCGTGGAACAAAACTGTTTGTAGATCGTTAATCATTAAAAAAAAAAAAGCTAAAAAAACATGAATTCTATAAATACATTCTGTCCCATTATGCACCTGGCTCAGACAAACCTAAAAAGTATTAACACATTTTACCCTAAAATTGATATAGACAAATATTGTACGAGCATGACGTGATAATTTTTCATCAATTTTGCAACTCAAATCGTTCCTCTAAACACGTACGTACTGGCGTAAGCAACATACGACCTGGGATCGAGTTATAATGAACACCCAATTACCGGTATCTTTATCCAATTCTACGTCCTCTCTAACAATCAAAGGAATCGATCAATAAAAAGTTGAGATAGAGGTTCGGACATTTTGACACCACAATGGGATGATGAAAAAATCAGCCAAAACTTTAAACAGTTCTCACGCTCAACTAGCAAGATGTGGGTAATGCTGGTACGTGTTTAGAGGGACGAAATGGGAGAAAAATTAGTGACGGTGTGATGGAGACTGGATCTATGTGAAGTAAATCATAACGAAAGGCGTAGCAATGTGTACTGAGTCTACGTGAAATAAAAGATGTTTTCTTACCTCAGTCACCATAGACAGACCGACAAAGAAGCAGAGAAGACAAATGATGGCGGTGAAGATTTCCTTTCTGTATCCACGTCGTAAAAAGTCAGGGTACAAGTCTACGCAGGCAGTGACAAATCCTTCAACACCCACAAACTGGAAAAGAAACATGCGGGGCCATATTATTATTAAAGAAATTCACTGATTTTATATCGAGCTTCTGAGTTAAAAAACATAACGGTGTTGCTTGGACAACAACTACATGTATTTTGTCAATGAGAACCGAACAAGATAAAAATCTGTCAACTTACAACAAAACAAAGAAACGAAGCAACGTGCTTGAAAGTATGGAATGACTTCATTAGATATACATTGATATTCCATACTGTAATGATTGGGGTATTTAAAATAACAAATAAGATACATAAATATGCTTGATTTCAAATTAAAACAATATTTCAAAATGATGCAGAGATGATCTTTGAGGTTTTAAGAGAACCACCAAAAATGTTTTTATTTTTCTTTATTGAATTACTGACCTGACTGTCGAGTCCAAGCAAGATGATCATGATGAAGAAGAGAATAGACCATAGAGGGGCAATGGGCATTTGGGCAACGGCCTCTGGGTAGGCAATGAAAGCAAGGCCAGGTCCTAAGACAAAGACAAAAATCGTTGTGTATAAATAGTATACAATCCCCTTGACGTTACATAAAATGTGTGGTGGTACATTGATCACAATCAGAAATGTTTCTTTTAGGTTTTCATTTCATATCGAATATTTTGCTTTTTACTTCATGTTGATATCTTAAACGGTTGCAGAGATATAACTTTCTTAAGATACCTAGTCAGCGAAATACAATAATGAGAAAATCACATCTAAAGTTATGGTTTTCAGTAACAATGTTCATAAGCCAAGATAGTTATTCAGTAACACTAGGTAGGAAGACTTAAAATTTTCAAAACAATATTTGAACACAATATCCATAAGAACTTGTAGAATCTGCAAACAAACAAAAATTGTGTTGAAAGTGGGAAAAGTCAAGCCAAATGAGATTGGTTGATGAAGAGATAAAACCAGCTTACCAGATTCGGCCACTTCATCCACCAACACGCCCTGTCTGAAAGCCATGAAGCCAAGGACAGAGAAGATGACAAAGCCAGCCAGAATACTGGTCAGGGTGTTGATGATGCCAAAGATGATGGTGTCCCTGGAAGCAATGGACAAATCATCGCATTAACTCATGTATACGCACAAACACTACGTATAATATTATGTATACGTCATGCATACAGCAATGTATTATTGTACGCGAATCTTTTATAATGACATTTGAAAAACTATCTTTCTCTTTCTTCTTCTTCTTCTTCAATTAAACTGGCAAACTTAATCCCATTGAGATTGACTGTCAACATGCCCTTAGTTACACTTAGTTTTCATATTCTGACCTGCTTGTAATAAGTTGTGGTCTATCTTTAAATACAGAATGAAACATTTCCACTATCCACCCTAATTTCTAGAGGAAACCCGTCCCATGATTCTATACCATGAGCATTACATTGTCATAAGGAAAACTTGAATCATTGTAATCACACCAATTTATAACTCAAATTGTGAAGCTAACTGATATTTTATTTGGTAGATGGATGTCACTGACTAGGGGTGTGGGGTGGGGTGGTGGATTTGGGGGCAGGGTGGAAAAGGTGATGGGGATGGGGGTGGAATGAATGGGAAAGGGGGAAAGGAGTGGAAAGAGAAAAACACAAAAAATACCAAACATAGCATGAGTGACAAACCATCTTCTTACAAGGCACCTAAACTTAATGATTCAATGCTAACAAAATGTCAATAGGTTTTAAGAAATTCAAAAAGGTTTGTTGCAAATATTGTTTTTGGTGTGAAATGGGAATTGGGTTATTGGAGCATCTGAAATGGAAATAAAAATAGGCTTTTGTTGACGGGTTGGGCAGTTGGGCCATTTTGGTACACCACTGCCATGGTTATAATAGGGCTCATAGATGATGATGAAAAAGATGATGATGAAGAAGATGATGATGATGAAGAAGATAAAGAAAGAAAGAAAGAAATTAGCAAAAGGTAGGACTTGAGGTATTGAGAAAGAGGGATGGTCATAAACGACAAAGGTGATAGCCCATTCGTGTCAGCGCGTTGAGTGTCCTACCTGAAGCAGTTGTGGTGGAATTTGTTGTAGCTTCCAAGAGCCGTCAAAGTTCCCAGGGAGATGGAATAGGAGAAGAAGACTTGAGTGCCAGCGTCAACCCACACCTGTAGGAATTAAAGTTCAATTAGCATCATGAGGAACTCAGATAGTCAGACGTTTATTATCCCTGCCTCTAGAAATAATTGCCATAGGCATTCTTTCTTCCCTAGCACCGCAAGATTGTGGAAAAAATTGAATCCAGATGTTAGAAGTAGTGAAAGTGTTGATACCTTTAAACATAGGCTACAATATGAAATACTTAGATCTACCTACAGTTAGTTATCTTACATACATAATACTTAATATCCAACACTTCAATTATGGAGAGTGCGTTGATAGTACTATTCAACACAGTGAAGTTTGTCAGTTTATTTGAAGATATAGATTTCTATCATTATATTATCAGTGGTTGAATGCTAATCCTCCTGCCCGTGAAGTGAAATTGTTTTTTTCAAACACAATTCATCTTCAATAGAACATCATTCATTATTAAAGGTTCTGAATCATTTCATGTTGTATACTTATCTGAAGAATAATCAAGTGATAACTGTTTTAAAAGATAAACTCCAATTGCTCCACTCTACTCAGGTGTATAAATGAGTACCGATTTTATAATCGGGGGGAGCAGGACGCTGTACTACGGCGACCAACAATGACTTTTTGTGAAATTTATTGTATTTATTTAATGCCATTATTATGTATAATTATTATTGTATTATTTAATGATTGTATATGTACGGTTGATTTCATAACATGTATGCCATTGTAAAACAAATTTCCACATGTGGATGAATAAGAGTATTATTTATTTATTTTATTATTTTTATGATACATTGCTTTGTATTTCCTGTTTCCATTTATATGTAATTATACCTTTCATATGTTGTATAATAGAATAAAATTATTGTAGGCTAAAACCTCAAAATTATTGACTGCAATTTGTTCTTCAATATAAGATAGTGCAATGAATCAACTTTTCTGAATACTTGTTGTTTTATAAGGTATCACAACATTTAATTCATTCCATAAGTGGTAAATATGCAAGGATCTCCAAAATTTCTAATTTGAAATGGATAATGATGGTGGGATTATTAAATTGAGATCTTGTATTGATAAGCCTCGTGTTTCTATAACAAAAGTGAATAGGCCATTTGTATAGTGAACCCAATTCACATTCACAGGTATGGCTAATGCTATTTTAGTGTTATAACCTTTGGAAAGCTATATGAATCTTAGTTTTAGGTCTTTGAGATAGAAGAAAAATGCAGAGCAAACCACATATAGCAACATTGCAAATGATGAAATACCTCATATATCAACAATGCATCAAAGTCACATTTTTCCCGTTGTATATTATTAGAAAAAAAAAAACTACTTCTCTCCAGATGGTTGAACTTACTCAAAAATTTCCATTTCTAAATCCTAGCTGAATGACTAAGTGATTGAAAAAATTAATAAATTCAGTTGGTAGTTGCTTGCAGTGCGGCAATAAGTCAATGTGGAAAACAAAAAATAATATTGATGATGAATTTCAGAAAAGAAAAAAATGATTGAAAATTGATGCAGTCGTTAAGGCAACATAAGTGTAAATTTGCATTTTGCTCAACTAATGCAATAATATATTTAGGTTATAGGGGTCCACTTTCAAAACAAAATCCAATATATTGAAGGATCAACTATGATTTGTAATGAAAAGGAAGTTACATGAATCATGAAATCTTAGTAACTTAAGTAAACACAACAAGGTTTCAAATCTTCAATAACTCACAGGTAATGTCAGTCAAGGTTGTACTATTGCCATCACAAATTTGCTGGGGGTTGGACTCATTCACATAATTTCTTCCATAGCATTGATTGTCGATAAGACAAGTGTCATCCTATCATTTCAACAAAAACAAAACAATGATAATCATGAAAAAAAAAAAATGGACAAAAGCATAGTCTCTAAACTGAAATGATAAGAAATACCTAACAAAGACATCTCTTTATCTAAAACTATGAAACATGATATCCTAGTGTTAATTATCTAGATGTTGTTTAATTGTAAAATTTGACTTACTGTTGCAAGTGGGTTGTTTGATGCATAATTCAATGACAAAAAAATGAAAAACAGATACAGTATATTACGGCATACTGATTAATGAGCTCTGTAATTCAATAAATTCAATAATCCATATCTTTAAACAACATTCTTTTTGAAATAAATGAAGTAATATTGTATGTACATTTACATGCATAACTTAGTATTCATTCATTATATAATCAATATTTGAATATAATGTGACATTAAGTCCTGTTTCTTTTATTTAAAAGTGTTTTGAATTGCAGATAAATTATTGAATTTAACCAACAGTATATGAAGATAAAAGTGAAGGAAATGTTTTAAAAATGTATAATTCAAAAGGTAATTGCTTTATTAAAAAATAACATCTTTGGGATATAGTAATATAATTTTATTAAAACATAGACTGTTCATTGACAATGTTCACAAATAATAAGCTCAAGGCAGCGCAATTTTAGATTACCTTATTTTGGCATCCATTAGCAGTGCAATCAAGGCAAGAAGAGTCATAAGTAACGAATATCACTGTTTCACTACTGATGGTTACATTCCTTACATTTGACACTGATACTTCGTAGATGCCTGTAGAATTCAGTTTACAATGGACTTCTGTAGAGCTAATATAAGTAGCCTCAACTTCAGTCACCTGACCATCAATGATTGTAAATCGTGTCTCTGATATCTGAGAAATGAGGTAAAAATCAGTTACTATATACTTCAAATCATTACAATACCTATATGTGTACAAAAGTTTAAAATATATAGAAATGAAGAATTTGGAGAGTATTCCTAAGTTGTTATATAATTCTTCTAGAATCTTACTTGCAATCTCTTGATATAGCAAGTCAATTGATTGGTGTCCACAAATCCTTCACCTATGATGATAACTTCCAAGCAGTCTCCCTGTCTAGTATCACAGACATTTTCAGGAATTGGTGTTGGATTAACTTTAGGAGGTTTAGTAATGGGTGTGGAGCAATCAATTCCCAAGAAACCCCGATCACAATCACAGCCATCTGAAAGGCATTATAAAGTATGTGAATATTTTTCTTTCATTATGTGCTTGTATTTGCAGGATTGTTCAAAGTTTGAAGGAGGATGGTTGTTGTTTATAAGTTTAGAATACTACAAAAGATATAGTAATGTTATTGAAGAAATTAAATCCAAAGAATAAAGAAAACATGTCATTTAACAAGTTACAAACCTTTTTTACAGTTTCCATTTCCACTACAATTGTTAGGGCATATAAAGTCTCTGAGATCCTCTGCTGGTGGACCTATATCTGTGTCATTGGTGGTTACATTGACCCACAAGGTAGTGTCAAACTCAAGGGTGGTTCTGCATCGTTGGAAGATGAGGTCAGCAATGGACTGAGCCCAAGTGAGGTTGTCAGCAAGAAGAATGTCAAGCGCACAAGTTTCAATAGCCAGATCGATTTCTATCTGAAGTAGTTCTTTGCATTTGACAGAAATCCTTACATCAACAGAACTTCTGCATTCCTTGATAGCTATATCTTTGCTAATATTACTCGGAGTAGGCCATGAAGGAACCTAGTCAATGGGAATTGGAACAGACGGAAGAAATTAATGCAAAATGGATTTATTATGCACAATTAGACAAAAGGCACACATTATCCACAATTTATTAGTCCTCAAACAGATAAAAAAAAATTCCCAAATTTTTCTCTCTAGATAATTAGATGAATTCATAATGGTTTGCTAAAAGATCACATAAAAATGTCTCATAAACATGCTAATATTATGACATAAAATCTGTCATACAAAGTTGGGTGTTTTATTTTAGTCATTACCAATGAATAATCAAAACAACTAAAAAACAGTTGGTTATAGAAAGTAGAGATATTATTGTCGACAAAACTTATTAGTTGATCTGTTGTTGACAACGGTTTTGATTTGTCGACAGAGTGCCTGTAGTAAAATGTATCTTAAAATAAATGAAATAAATGAAATAACAACAACAACAACAACAAAAAACCCAAAGAAAAAAAATCAAAAAAAAAAATCATAACCCAAAGCCATCGCCCGCATGTTTACTGTGCTGGCCTAGGGGTGTGGGCAAGTTCAACAAATTTGTCAACTCGTCGACAAAAATGTTGGAATTGTCGACAACAATTGCTTGTCATAACAACACTAATAGAAAGCTGCAGATAACTTAATGCTTTGTGACAAAAGGTAAATTAGATGCAATTTACCTTTTCTATACAGTGATCTTATTTGCAAAATATGAGATATAAATTTTAGCGGAAAAGGTAATATAAAAAGCAAAATGCCCATGATTCTATATTCCACAAAGTTCTAATCTGCAATAATAGGAAATGCAACTGTCCATACCACAATATATTTTTCTCTTTTTCTCTTTTTCAAAATCTTATGAGATGTTTGTGAATAGTGTTCAACAAAAATCACAAATTTAGGCAAATTTTACCCTCGACTTTGTTACATCAACCAACTTTTGTCTGCATTTGTAGCACAAATGGCACAAAAAAGATACATTTTGTAAACTGTATCTGTTTTATTTATAAAAAAAAATAAAAAATTTTTCTCTTACTAGTGAAGCATAATCATTTTACACAACACATAAACAAATCACGCAAGGCCACATAAATCTACTCACTCCACACACTCCTCACTTGGCAAAACAAGCCAGTCTTTAGTTCTGTGTTTCAGTTGAATAAAGCAGTTTCTAGCTGCATATATATTTTTAATCCTGTGTTTTATTCCATTTCCTTGGCTTCACTAGTCTTTGAGCTACTGGGTGATCCAATTCTTTACCAGGTGATAAAAAGAACAACCTATACATTTTGCAAAGTTTGTAAAGGTAAAATAAAACCAAAAACAGACTCTGTTTTGCATTTGAAATATCTCTGTTCTTTTACAAAATTTCATTTTTTTTTTTTTCAAACTAACCTCAGTTGTGTAATTTGCTTCAAACTCGAACTCGTCAGTTATTTGAGTTGTGACACATTTTTGGGGTGGATTCTGTGTCCTCACATTGTTGATAAGTTTTTGTGTGATGTCTTTTCCTGATAATATAAAAAAGTAAAGTAGTGTAATATGGCTCATTTTCATTTATTGTTAATATACAGTTTGCCATTTGACATCCATTGTTAGGTTGTTAAAATTTGAAAACATAAAATGTAGATCTGAGGAAATGTAACAAAACATTCTTATTAGACCAGGCTTATAATACATTGATTTCAACCTGTACTTGAATGCCATAATGACCCAATTTGGCAGTTGGTAGTTATAGATCTAGAATCTTCATTCCCAAATAAATCCAAAACCTTATTCAGTGATCTTCGCCTTAGAATCCAGTCTTGGAGAGACAAGAACAGCGGTTTCTTAGGCAGAGCGGTTTATAGGTGAAGTGAAGATTTTTAATGTTTATCTCTCTTGCGTAACATTTATGCCATGACCCAGTCTTCTTTGGCAAGGTTTAGATCTATCAGTTTTGTTTGTTTTATTGTTTGTTTGTTGTTGTTTTTCTTTTCTGATATTACATTCATGATAATAAATGGCAGGTAAGCTACTCCCTCAACCCAAAAATGGTACTCTCCCTCCCATACCACTTAAACGTCAAAAGAAACTTTCTGATAAACAAGGAGTGAGAAAGAGACTGCAGTTTATAATCATTATCATTGTACTTCTCTGTAATGAGAGTGTGATTGGCCAATCACATTAAGTTAAGAGCAAGTTACACTTAGACCAGGAGAATGGGGTGGGAAGGAGTAGAGAGGGGGCATGTGGTGGGAGGGGAGTTCCCATCAAAGTTGCTTATCAACCGTCTTCCTTAAATAGGATTGTAGTTATAATTTCCTTTTTCGAAACAATGAAAGGGAGTTTCCTCTTCTGTCGGCTAGTCTATCAGTCTTTGATTCTGTGAATGAGTCGCTATGTTTAATTTTGACCGTCATATGCAAGCGACAGCATACATCTCACCTGCCCGTCATATATTCAAACTGTCCAAACAATCGTCTCACATCCTTGCAGATGCTCCCATGTGCAAGCCTAAAACAAAAGAAGGATCGTTCCAACGCTATCGGTCACTCTTCTTTGATCTCACTTGCCTGTCTTGACTGATACTTAATGCGGCAGGGTTGATGGAGTTGGTGGCTAGCCACCACCCTTTATGTCTGCTAAGCAGTGTCTAGAATGATTTATTATTCATGACTAGGTGGTTGCACTACGGTCAACCTTTTCTTTAGTTGAATCCCGTCAAAGGGTGATTACGTGTGAATATAGAAGCATTGTGAAACCGTACGGGTTCTTAAAGGGTCAATTTATATAGGGAAAAACTATGTTTCGATGAAGTAGCGGGTTCTTAGGCGAAGCGGGTTATAAGGCGAAGACCACTGTACTATTTGGTATCCTTCACTCTGCAGGATGCTAGCTTAACATACCAGTGATATCATCTTAATATTGGCCAATAATATCAGTGATAGAATACAACATTTTTCTTTCTAATAATCTCCCTTATATAAGTTTTATATTTCAAAGTTGAATTTACTGGTTAACAGTCTTTACAAGAAATACAATAATTACAAGTGTATCCTTCTTTCAAGAGCACTGGTAAATATCTACTTGTTAAATTGAGGTATTGAATTTGCTAAAGTCAGTTCAATGCACTTTAGCAAATAAGAATCCCCAAGACTGACACAGAGACAACCAGGTTTTGGTTATCCTTGGTAGTTTCTCTATAACCACAGAAAAAAGTCTTCAATAATGTCACAAATTCAAAAACAAAACTGACATAAAATTATCATCCTCTGGCAGCTGTTGGGGATAAAAGAAACTCAAGTGTAAAATATGGTGGTCATGAGTGAAGAACAAAAATCCATGGGGTCTAGCCTTATGTTTAATAATTTAATCTTTAGTTGTTCTCTGACGATTATTAAAAATCAAAGTCTAAGTCCTTCATAATTGGTTTTAATATCTCTATAAAAACTGTTACATTATTTTTCTTTGATCTTTCAGCCTAATATCAATATTTTATGTTTTGGTTCAACATAGAATTATATCATTGATAACTTCAAGAATAAGAAAGAAAGAAAACTTGAATTTGATCAATTCAGAGCACTTACCCGCCAATATGTTCTTTCGTGTTGACGCATAGCATGAAAATGATGCAAGATCTCTGCTGCAAGAAGGTTGACGTCCTTTGGTACAGTCACATGAAGTAACTGTTTCAGTCTGTGAGGTTACAGATGTGCTACAAACTCCATTGTACATGGAATCTTCTGTCTTGGTTATTCTGATTTAAAAAGAAGGCATTTCAATCAAATATTTAAACGGAGATGATAATTTGAAAGAAATATTTATTCTTAATTTGTTGATTATACACCATTTACTATAAGGGTATTGAAAAAAATGAATTTCATTCATCTCTTCTCACAATCAAATTACTGGACATCAATCACATCTTAAAATTTAAATATATATATATAGAGTCAAGTAAAAGAAAACATCAAGATAAAAAGTGAAGACTATCAAAATGCAAAAGTAACAAAGAGAATTTATAACAGAAAGATAACGACTGTGAAAATGCAAATCCATGTAAGTCTTAAAAAATCAAATAAAAAAGTAAATAAAATTCAAGTTTCCTAACCTCAATCTCTGGCTTTTAAGCTCAGAGGCAATGCAAAACCACACATGTCAGTACAAACCTCCAATATCCTTCACCCACTCACACACGGGCAAGTTTTGAAATAAAAAAACTATGTCCGACCCTGATATCCATTATTGGCCCCGCCACATCACCCTCTGTAGACTATGAAGGATGCAATGCCCCGCCCTCTTCCTTCGTTCCATGCTAGTTAGTTAGTGACTGGTCCTTGCTTCTAGTCTCAGTCTCTCTCTCTTCTCTCTATCTCTCTCTTCTCTCTATCTCTCTCTCTCTCTCTATATCTCTCTCTCTCTCTCTCTCTCTCTCTCTCTCTCTCTCTCACTCACTCTCTCTCTCTCTCTCTCTCTCTCTCTCTCTCTCTATCTCTCTCTCTCTCTCTCTCTCTCTCTCTTCCCCCCCCCTCTCTCACTCACTCAAATTTGACAATTCAAAATAGAAAAAATATTTAAAAAAATTAAATACAACATAATTTAACA
>JASKDV010192721.1:0-11445 GCA_032466395.1 Aegires albopunctatus
CTAAATATTATTACGTTCTTTAGTCACTATGCTGTAGATAATCATATATCATTGTAATTGTCAATTGTAGCCTTGAATATTGATATGATATATACATATTCTTCTGCTTGTGAAATATGTTGCATATTGTAATTCCATGAACTGAAGTTAGAACATAACTTTTTGTATTATTTATTATTGGCTTTAGTTTACTACGAGTATCACTTACATATAAGATACACGTGTATTGTGGTTTCCCATAATTTTGTTGTAGTATTGCTACATTGTATTGGATTGCAAGATGCTATTGATAATGTATTCGTAATGCTAAATGATTATATGACAAAGAAATCCTCAACTTGTGTACGGAACTGTCTTAACAGGAGACGAAAGCCGTATAGCTATATTGATAGTAATTGATACTAATATTGAATCTTTTGATTCTTAAACTAAACAGCGGTAAGCGTTCAGGTCAGGTCAGGTCACCGAGAACGGTAAAACCTAGGACTAGGAGCCAACCCTTGCATTCAACTTGTGGAATACTTGGCCGAAGACAACGTGATGACAACATCATCATCTGCCGGAGCCAGATAACTGCACTGAACGATAGCAGCTAAGCCTTTGTGTCCATTACTTTGAATTTACTTCTTGTCACTCTATCCTTTCTTTAACATTACGATGTATCTTTGCAGTTTAACGTGTACTATTATTTAATTGCCATTTTATGTATAATACTAAGAGTTTAGTTTTATTATTAAAAATTTCTTTGTTGTATAAGTATAACAGAAATTGGCCTTCGAATCTTTGTGTCCTGTATATTAATATTACGTCTGTGAGTAATCGTGAATACTTCCTTCAACTAAACTTATGTCATGGGGATGAGGTACATGTAGTTGATTAAGGTTACCTTACCTTACGAAGCCGGCATCAACCCTCACCTTGCGACATACGGTAGTTCTAGTTCTAGCTCATGTAGATTTAAAGTTAAAGAACAAGACTATATATACATGTACACATTGTATATAAATAATTCAACTAGATTAGAAACAAAACAAGACGAATTCGACGTTTCGGTTGAAGATTCTTTGTCAAGAAGCAACTATAAAAATAAACAAAGAATTACAGATCAAGATCAAAAGTTCATGTTGTCACTGTCAGTAGAGTTCGAGCAGGTTTACAGATGTAGGATGTAGGTCTCTAAGTTTGTTCTTTATCTCAATCTAAATTGGATTTGTAATTAAATCTTTATTCAACCTCAGCCTGTAGATCACTAACAAACAACTTGAAAGGCTTGTATTTTAAACACTCCCCAGGTAGTGATATTCTTTAATAAATGCTTCTTACGATGTATTTGTAAACAAGAAATCTCTTTTCTTCAGTTCAAGGATGGTTGACGTTGGATTATTATGACGTCCCATATTAATCTTAATTCCAAATATGTTCACTTATTATGTAATTAAGAAAATAAAAATACATGTACTATTGTATTAACCTACAAAAGTCAACATTCTTGATGTGAAAATTGAAAAAAGCAACAAAATAAGTATGTAACATTGCAAATAATTCTCTTTATTTCAGAATAGGGAATACTCTCTTTGTACTATCTGCAAAAATGTCAATGCAACTAAAATGATATAACACAACATGATTTAATAAAAACACAACAATCAAACAGTGCTCTGACTCATCAAAAAAAATGTAGTCAGTTTATCAAATTCTTCAAACTACTATAATACAATCTCATTATGAAATGCATTTCATCTCTTTTCTCCTTTAATTTAATGATTTTCAATGACATTCGTTTAAAAACCCATATTAGCCTACTGATATCATAATAAAATAGGATATGAGGGTTGATTTGTCAATAAACAACAGCTGTTTCAAAACATTTAAGTCTTAACGAATATCATGATGAAGGATACAATCTCATTATGAAATGTATTTCATCTCTTATCTCCTTTAATTTAATGATTTTCAATGACATTCGTTTAAAAACCCATATTAGCCTACTAATATCATAATAAAATATGATATGAGGGTTGATTTGTCAATAAACAACAGCTGTTTCAAAACATTTAAGTCTTAACGAATATCATGATGAAAGAGTCAAACGAGTGACGGGAAATGATTGGATGCCAGAAATTTTCAGCCTTTTGAAAAATGTTTCCTGCTCCCTGCTTAAAAAGTGACCTTCTACTGTTAAAAAAAAAGTACCCAACAATAGGGTTATTGGAATAAAAATTGTAACTCATTGATGGAGGTAGGCTATATAAGCAAAAATCTTTAAAATGTACAACTATTTTTAATGGAAAAAAGGGTTTATAAATTCAAGACCATAAATTATGACCTGAATGAACCCTGTAATAAATTAACCATGCAGAGCTGCCAACCTACGATTTGCAGAATTTGTATCCACAGAGGATCTAATTTGTATTTGCATTTGAATATTTATATTCTATCGACCAATGTTCACACATCATCATACTTAATAATTTCATAACATCAAATCTCAAATATTGACTCTACACACATGCTTGGTCCAGTTAAAACATATAAATCCAATTAAAAAGAATAGATTACCCTGAGTGGAATAAATTCCAAGTTGAAATGTTAATAAAATATTCTAAAAATATACTGGTATACTAATACACACCCTTTACTAACCTAATTTGTATTTTTGTATTTTCGTCTCAAATTTGTATTAAAATACAAAAATTTGTTTTGGTTGGCAGCTCTGAGTCCATGTCAGATGTATCGTTGTCTATTATTCTACATCCATTCACTGCCTACTTAATACATTTTACCCCTGGGGGTGACTAGTGAATCATATTGCTTAAATTAAAAATAAGAAAATTTTGTAATTATTATTAGATTTTGTGTAGATATGAGTATGGCGTGGAGCTGGCAATACCATATGAGGTTTAAACACCTGCACGTGTATGCTGATAACAGTTCAATTGGCAAAATGTTTCAAATGTCAAACAAATTCAATCAACACATGACTACTTGAATGTAATCAATGGAATTATTCATGAAGTCACTGAAATACTTTCTTCAGTTTTGAACCATCATAATGATATTTCAATGATCAGTTCAAGATAAGGTTGTGATTGACTAGGTAAAAAGAGTCAAAATGTGACCTATCTTTTTTGATGAATGGCACGAAAGAATAGATCTTTCTATAATATCAAAACTGATATGCTATTGAATCTAGGTAAAGATTAGACTCGTAAGCCACCAATATATTATATTTATAGTAATAAACCTATAAGAAGTTAAGTTACAGTTTTGAAAGAAAGAGGTTAATTCCCCCTTAACTTATTAATGGCACAAATTAAGCAATCAGTCTACTTTGAATATCATATAATTTCTAAAACTTAAAAATTATATTAATAAAGTATCAGCTGATAAATTCAGATAGTTACATTATATTATATATATTATATATATACCAAAAAATTTTTTTGAAAAAGAAGGAAATCATTCAAACTTTGCATGCTAAAGTTGTATATCAACCATGCAACTGACTAGTCCCCATAATGATAATAATGATATTGATGGTGATAATGATAATACAACACATAAGAACACCGGGAAAGTAGAATTGGATCATATCAGATGGAGTTGTGGGAAACAATACAATGTACACGGCGTCAAATCACCGCTATTTTAGTTGCCGTTCCTTGACGTCGAGCGCAGTCAACTGTAATGGCAATAACCGCAGGTCTCTGTCTGTCAACGGCCGTCTTATTTTGATTTATTGGTCACATGTTTTGAGTCATTTGCAATAGTATTTATAGACAAAAGCAAATGATTTTTTCAACTGAAGAAGAAATTGAGCTGAATTTTACTACTGCGAAAAAACTAGCATTGTAGCTTTTATAGATTTGCCGATATAGTAGTTCTAACAATTAGACCCTTTTTTACGACATTATAAAAAACAAATGATGTAATTAAATGACATATAAAACAAAAGTGCACCATTGAAATGTGTTCAAATTTATATGACACAAGGACAATATATACATAATAATAGACTCACTAAAAAAGATTTCCATGGCACCGATAGTCATACAATGGCTATCTATTTAAAGCAAGGTCAGTCAGTGGGTGTGAAATCCTCCATTTTATCTTGATTTTGTACATTATAGTTATAGTCATTATGTGATTAAATTCAATGGGACTCATTATCATTCCATGCCGTGCATAATTAACAATGATATTAAAGGATGATTATCTTTATTACATTTATCCAACACTTTGAAGGAAACAAAGAAATACAGCAACTTTCGATGAGATGGTTAAAAGCTAACTCTAGTGTGTACGCATAATAGTTTACGAATGGGCTGTATCAAGTGCAAGTTTTCACAACGCAGGTCTAATTTTAGTGCTTTAAATACCTTATCATGAATCATAGCTAATAAACCACCACTTCTCCGTCTTTCTCCTCCAACAATATTTTTAGAAGTGAAAACAGACACACAAACTCACGCACACGGGTGCTATTACACATGCGTGCTAACACAAACGCTTACATTCGCATTCTCTCTCCATCCAAGAGGCACAAATTCGCAGTGCAACAATATAATGGTGTTGCTGTGCTATTTATTGTCACAATGGCCCGTAGGAAAAAAACAAACCAATAATTGTAAGGTCATCATGCTGTTTTAATGTCGTATACTATACTTACAGTTTGCTAATTACCTGACTATAGGGTTGAGAATAAGGAATATGTAATCCTTCATAATTTGTTTATTTTTGCTCCTTTTACACTCAAAGTTCGTCAAGAGATTCAAAACTTTGGCAATGTAAATGGATATTAGAAGTTTTCCTCCAGACAATCTTTCCTTCATACAATTTGTCGATTTTTGATAAATTTCTATGGGTAATAAGGGGGAATGTGATGAGTTATTGTATTTGGCAGCATCTTTCTTGTCACTTGATATTTCTTAACACTCAGAGAGTTTTTAACTGTTTATTGTCTTTTGTTGTCTACTTATATTGTGTTGCAAATCTTACATAGTTCATTTAAACAATAAAGCTGAAACGTTAATGAATGATCCATTTTCAAATTAGACCCAGAGAATAATCACATAAGACAGAATATGAAATTAATGAAATAACTTTAACTTTATTTCGTCATGTAGACACCTCATGTAAATTGCAATCATTTCCGTTAGTCCCACCCTCAGAAGATATCGAATTACCCTGAGCACGGCTAATGTTTTCCCTGTACCGCAGATTCATGAATTTATAGATAGTCGGGGGCGCTCCCTATGAGATTCCCCCAATTAACACCTGAGAGATTTATCACCCTGTACCACTTTACTGGCTACAGCTTCCTCGTCAGACTAAAACATCGGAAAACGGTCATTTTCTAAAGCCGTGTGTAATGCAAATTGCAAAGATGTTTTTCTCTGTAAAACTTTTTTTTAAAACCACAAGCTGTGAAAAATATCTCATTTGAAAAAAACGTAAAAAATACTTATCATCATACTATGAGAAATAATCATTTCTGACTGATTTGTGTAGCAAACCTGACAATTTTTAAAAGTTATCTTTTATCCATCCCTTTTGATTCAAATAAAATATATGACATTGAACAAATCCAGTGCTCATGTTATGTGACAGGGTGATACCATAAAGAAGAAAAAGGTTACCTTAAAAGATGGTTAAAAATATGTTTTGGAACACTTTTGAAATAACATACCAAAAGTTAAAAACATTCTGCAGCAATAAATACCAATCAAATTACACTTAATCAATGGGACACAGCATTATTTGCCATAAACACGTGATCAGGATTAGTTTGATACATACATGATACAGCAGACATTACAATACAACTTTTAGGGCAAAACATCAAATTATGATTGACCTTGTTCATGACTTCTAGTCTTTCTGAATAATCTCCCTATATTTTGTACTTCATTTCATCTTTTGTTCAGATACACCAAACTTTTGGTTATAGTTATAGCGCAATAATATCAAGTCATGACTATGTCGTTATAAGAAGGATGCTATATATTACATGTACTGGTATGTATTGTCATTAACAATGATGTCTTAACTAGGGAAAATGAAACTATGGGAAAATGCACCATAATTGTTGTTATTGTCACTAAAGACAATAATAAATGCACCAGTTACTCATTGTATGACTTATTCAAAATTGATATGTTTCTAAAAAAAAAGAAAGGAAAATTTTAATGTTACATTTTTTTCAAACAAAGAAAATTGTGATTTTGATAAAAATATAAAGATGGGTTTATTGTAATACGTAAAAATTGAACTTTTGGTGAAACCAACAGCAACAACTTAATAAAATAATTCTTGAGATTTTAATTGTCAGCCAAATGAAGCATGCTTTAATATGAGTGGATATTGATTCATTCAACGAAGGCACATTTCAAAAAGAGGAATGAATAGTTTTTCTATTAACTTTTAAGGGAATAATCCTTCTTTACTTGAAGTTGTGTTACTTTCATGTTTTGCATCCACAAAGAATACCAACTGCAAAACGGTACGAGCTAATAAAAGAAACTAAAAAAATTAAACCAAGTCAGGACAGTACCTTAAAATAAAAAAACATCACCAAAATGTCATAAATTAATAAACAGATATATAAAATATATATGATTTGGTTTCAAACTGAAAATGGATTTCATTTATGAACTGTGATGACGGAGGGTGTAAGTAGCAAGCAAATTTATTTATTTGTATCATTTCATCTTTTTTTGGGGGGTGTTAGAAGCTTTAAACAATAAGTTGAGTTTAAAGTAGCATTCTGATCTTTATTTTAAATTTCAAATAGGTTTGATGGATTGGGGTTGTTTTTGCTTCTTTTTTCCCCCTTCACTTTTTGATTGTAAATGTAAGCCATTTATTAAGGATTAATACAATGAGATAAGTGGAACCCACATGGACAGAAATCCACACATAATCATAAATGTTCATATAGAATCTCTGGTCTTACATGACAGTTATTGTTGTCACCTATCTCACAAAAGGGAATATAAGCACTTTTCTAGATTCTCAAAAGAATTTTGTTTTCTCTACAGAAACTATATATTCAATATACATCACAGTTACAATAGTTTTCACTGACAATTTTGGATCATAAACAAATCTCATCAAATCTTATAAGCATGAGTTATCTCTGCACAGAGTTCTTTGCTAAACATTGCGATCTTCACCTGACCTCTTATATAACCCAAGAAAAGCATTTGTATAAAAAAATAATGGTGCAGGACATTTTATAATTATTTTTAATTACCCCTTTCCACTACTGCAATAATATCAGGGTTTTCCAAAACTGCCTTGTAAAACAGCCAAGGGTTCTTTTACTTAGATTATAGTCCATCTACAACAGCTAAGGATGGGGGATAGAAGAAAACGTGAAAAACTTGGATTTCAAATTCAAGCCTGTGAGGGTTTGAAACAAGGACATTTGGCTTGGCAGAGATCCAACGTTCTAAGAAACCTTAGCTTAATTCTTTAAAGGAAATTTCCACTTTTTAATTTAGTTTTAGAAGTTGCATTGATCGGAGAATATTTTCTAGATTCCAGCTAATAATATTACAGCTTGCATATATATACCTCAGAGTTTTTTTAACCATTAAAAAAAATAAATACCATTACCAAACGTCAAGACGCAGATTTTTTCTTTAATAAGATAAGATTACATGTTCACCTACGCAATGCTACTTTCATGTTGTCAGGAGCTCATCTTAGGTTAAGAAAGTGACATAAAAATAAAATCATCCTAAATGTCTATGCACACTACTGCAAGATGGAAGTCATTCCCAAACTTTAAAAAGCATAGGCCTATCTTACTATGTATTCCATTATTTATAGTTAGCTACATAAATCTATTTATACAAATGGACCGTTGTGTCATCAGGAATAATTGACTGCTGGGTGTACTTTTTAAACATGCGATAAAAGGCCGGGAAGATGGGCTCAGATCGCATGACGACCAATTTGGGAAAAGCCTTTCTGAATGCGGCAGTGGCCTCCTCCAGATGATAGTGGGGAATCTTAGGGAACAGATGGTGGATCTGGTGAGTTCCAATGCTGGTGGAAAAAAGGGAGGCAAGAAAAAAGACATGAACACCATTATCCATTAAAATGATAGAAATACCAATAAAAAATATATTGGCTAGACAATTTTCTAAATTTCTATCTTATGGGGACTGTGAGAAGAATAAATCTAAGAAAAACTGCAAACATTGTCCGTAACATGATAATCATTTGAGAAATTTTTTAAACTCCAGATAAATTCCTACTAATGAGATTACAGCCTGAAATAAGATCGGAGCTTTCCCAATGATTTCTTGTATTCACTAATTAAGTGACACTTTTCACTATTCTCAGAGAATTGGTCCAACACACTGTTTTCCCACAAACTCGTTATTCATTGACAGAGCACAGTACATGTAATTACAGAGTTTTGTTTCAACATACTTTGTAACTTTGATTTTATATTTATGAGGTAAGGGCATAATGTACATACTAGGTTCTGCTACTTCATCTTCAATAAAGCAACAATATGGAAAAGAATAATCACAGCATCTCTAATAGAATAACCTGTACCTGCACTATAAGTCAAGAGTCATGTGTTGGCAAAAATTTGTATAAAGTGGGTTCTATGCTAGATGTAACAAAAAGTTATCCAAGATATTCTCACCAACATATAAAAATATAGAAGATGAACAAGATAAAATGGGGATGCATAGAATAAATATTATTTTACAGCAAGAAAGAGAAAAAGACAGTAAGATCATGCGAAAATAATATTAAAAAAAACAACGACTGCTAAACTAGTAAACTAAATTTAACTCTAATCTAACCAGATAGTGTAAATTGTCCAATGCAATACTCCAGAGGTAGAATGCCTGTTTGGCAGAAAATCAATTTTTGCAATAATAAATACAATAATTGTTTCAGCAATGCAGGCCTGTTTGTTATATTTAATTAAAATGAGCTGCTACGTAGTTACTCATCTAATGCATTAAATTTTCGGTGCAAGGCCATATGTCGCTGATTAGCGCAATGATAACAACTCCCTCAATATGGTATCTATTGTAGCTTATTAAGGAAAGAGAGGATGGGCTAAGGAAACTTTAATCCAAGGCAAGGCACAGCTTCTATAAAATAAAAGAATGACAAGTGGCAAACAGAATTAACGGAATCACTCACTGATCAACGTTTTACACGTGTGGCATGAGATCTCTCATGGCCTTGGTATGAGAACATGAGACTCATGCTCAAATTGCAAGAGTTAGAAGGTCTGTTTAACTTAACCCAAGAAGCGCTATGCCCGCACTAGTGCATGCTGAATTAGCAGAAAGGTAAGTGCGTAATGGGTTTGCAAATCGTGTGGCGCTATGCACGCACTAGAGCGTTTGGGACAAATTACAATGACCTTGGTTTTGATTCAAAAATATACCCCAGAATCTCATACTCATCCTCTCAGTGACACGACAAAAATACCACTGATGTATGACATTAGCCAGAAGAAAACAAAACAACTCCCGACTGACCATAGAGTTGGTTCTTAAAAACCAACCAGGTCCAACACTTCGACAATCAGAGCACTGCTGAACATTTCTAAGACCTGATTTTATCACTAAAGTTAATAAATATCACCAAACCCATGCACCAGTGGCAATCTCACAGGTGATCTCTACAAATGAACCATATTTGACTCACTTGTGTATGATATCATGACACCATCCATAATGCCTATCAACGGAAGAGAGCTGACCACGGACATTGTCCCACAGATGATCACTGTACCATGGCACCTCGTCTTCATGGTGATGCAGGAAGGTGATAATGACGATGTAGCAACCAAAGATGCACAACGGTACCACGTAGTGGTAAAGGAGATGTCCCCAGCCAAACTCTTCCTTGAAGCGATACAAGCACATGCACCAGACAGCAATGAAAATGAGGGAGCTGAGGCAGTGTTTAACATGGTTGGTGAACATGGGGTGCATGATGTTGAAATGCTCCACCTGAAAATAATTTTAAAAAAAAATTAAATTACATTTTTGGTGGTATTGTTCAATTCAGCTCAATAATTCCCTTCTATGCCATTTCACACATATACAATTTCAGCTGTATCCTGGGAGCTTATAATGTAACAAAGCAGCTAACTTATCAGAGATTTCTGCTATTGTAGCGGATAAACAAGTATCATAGATTTCTGCTATTGTGGCCTTGCTAGCACACTGATTTTTCACTGCCATCACTAGCCACTATTTTTACACCAAAACGGGTCAAGTAAGCAAAATCCCTACCCCTCCCAACCATCAAGAATAAAATTTGCAACAAAAGTTTAATACCAACTGCCTCAACTCCTCCCTTCTAAAATTGTCTTCCCCCATATCCCTCATCATTCTAACATTAAAAATAAAATAGAATAATATTTATTTTACATTTCGAGGGCTGTATCCTCTGATAAGGTAGCCAAACCATCCCACAAAGAGGCCAAACCCTGGCATTGTTTTCCCCTTGTCATCATCCCTCTCTCTGACTGGGTAGAACACCTCATCCTTGTCGATGTTGCCCGTGTTCTTGTGGTGTTTGCGGTGGGACAGCTTCCACATATAGTATGGACACAGTAGGAAAGTGTGGCACAATTGGCCGCTGAAGTCATTGACCAGTTCCGACTTGCTGAAAGACCCATGACCACCATCGTGACCAACTACAAAGATGGCGGTGAACATGGTTCCTTGGGCCAACCAAAACAAGGGTGTGATAATGATCTAGAGAATGATAATGTATTTTTTTTTAAGACCATGAAAGTTGCGGGGGTTTTTTGTATGCTCACTAGTTATATCCAAATTTCAGGGAAATATCACAATTATTAATTCTTTTAGGACAAAGTATACAATGATTCATTCATATTAGATTGCCTAACACTAACAGCATTTTAATATGATTTCTAAAAAGAATATCAACAAATATTGCTAATCATATGCAAATTTTCAGGAGATTCAAACTCTTTCACAGGAATATATAACCATTGACCAACTTACCTGTGCCATGGGTGGAAAGACTTGCCATGTCAATTCACACATAACGTAGAGAAACAAAATGATGATGAAATCTTTGATCATGTAGTAGACAGACATCGGTATGCTTGGCTCAAAACAGTGGGATGGAATTTCCTGTAGAAAGTGTAAACCAACATAACAATATTTCACGATCTCAGTTCTGTCTAGTTATGTGATTATTCAATTTTACTACACACAAGATCTGGGGTAAGCAAAAGATAAAAGACCATTCCTTGGAAGAGGAAATGGTCTTGAGCAAATAAATTATGATTCCGATAGTAGGATGCGTAATAATTCAGTGAAATACTTCTTCAGGAAACAGTCTTAAGAAGAAAACTGTCCTAAAAAAAGCAACTACAACAAAAACAGAGAAAGAGGATACTAAAATAAAATCCCCCCC
>JASKDV010192732.1:0-11444 GCA_032466395.1 Aegires albopunctatus
ATAATAATAATAATAATAATAATAATAATAATAATAATAATAATAAGAAGAAGAAGAAGAAGAAGAAGAAGAAGAATTACTTACTTGACATAAATCTGTTCGCTAGCGTAGTCGTTCGGCATTCTTGTGAGATATTTGTTCAATGTAACTAGCAGTGTGGTGATTGGTCTTCCTTTATATTTTGGTCCAAGATTGCGTTTTAGGATATGGCCATAAGGTCTTCTAGGATTTTGAGACAAATTGGGCTCTCACTACATTTTATAAACAGTGCTTTTTATAGAATTGATGTGGGGTATCTTATTCCTAGGACTATCATCAGTTGTTTTCTATGGAAAATGTCCAGTTTATCTTCGCCAGATTTCGTTAGTCTCCATATTGCGCATTTGTACAAAAGAATTGATTAAACTAATGTGTTATACAGGTTTAGTCACGTTTTTTGTTTGACACATTTGAACATTTTCATTTACGATCGCTGAATGCTATTACGTTGAGCGTTCAGTCAATAATAAAAACAAAACCCTTCATTTCTTTTAGATGTTTTTTTGCTGATTTTTTGTTTGTTTGTTTGTTTGTTTTTGATGTTTATTTTATGGTTGTTATTTTCTTTCTTTCTTTTTTTTTTTCCCCTTTTATTTCACGACCTCCTGAAATCAAACCACGCCAATGGTTTGTTTTGTTTTAAAATTGAACGCCACACTGAAAAGTCTTGAGCAATTCAAGGATCGCCCAAGTAGTCTCTCACAATAAGGCTGAGACCACAGTGGCAGAATGATCCAGACTTTCCCTTATGTTGCATACTTAATCCGTCATGGTTTAACCTCCCCCACTGACATTCATACTTATAGTCCGGAGGAAATCCACCGAACCTTGTTTTATGACATAACAGATGTTTTATTGTTGAATATGGTGGATAAGACCCTCCTAAAGGTATTTCAGCCGTGTGACAAGAGGGCATTCTTGGGGAAAAAATTATGTTAACGGCCAAAATTCAAAATGGCCGCCTACGACAGAATAGCAATTTTTAAAAACCCATATATCCGCTTCCAAATAACACACAGACTTGATTGTTGTGGCAAATTGTACAATTATAGTCAAAGGGAGGCATTTGGATAATACATAATAACATGTAACATATTTAAGATAAGATATCTAATGATAGACCTAAAAATGCCTTGAAATCTCTTATTTTATAGTAGTTTTGTGTGATATTCAAATGAAAAATTGATTCTTTCATAGATCTATATCATATTTTTAATACCAAAAAGAAAAAAGAAAAAAAAAAGAAAAAAAGACAGATTGAGTCCTTGAAAGGATTTATAATGTTTTAAGTCTAAAAATAGATAGTTTCTCATTGCATAATGATTGATACCAACACTTCATTGATGCCATTAAATAGTCATTTTCAAAAAAACCAAACACAAATTACTTTGCAAAAAGCTACAACGAAATATTGTCTGAAGTACTGGATCAACACTCTCCAACCAGAACAAGAACTGTCCATGATCGACGTTCTGCTCCATGGTATTCCTCCAAATCAAAGAAGCCAAACAGCAACGGCGTGCTGGTGTGAGGAAATGGGATAAAACACTTCTCGAGATTTATCGTGACATTTACAAAATACGCATAAAGAAAGTTACAGAAGAAAATACTTCATTGGCAAAACCGTAAACCGGAACAGTTCCTGATCGTCATAAATTATCTATTGTCATCTGCTTCTGAAGAAAAATGTTCTCGATTCAGAGATCTTAAACAACCTGTGTCGAATCTCTTTTTTATTTCGAAGATATTGTAAAATGGTGTCCTTGAACAGTTGAAAGAGCAATATTGCGTAGCAACAATCTCATCGAACCTTTCTAGCTTGCTTATCGAATTAATCATTAGTGCATTGTTAAGAATTGTAAATGATTTATTGACTTCGTGTGATAATGGCAAAGTCTCACTTCTTACACTACTTGACTTATCAGTTGATTTCCATACAAGAAACCACGCTATTCTGCTTGAGCGAGATCCTAAGATCTTAGGAATTCAGGACATCGTTTTAAACTGGTTTAAGTCGAACCTTCCTGGAAGTATGCAGAATGTGTTAATCAACAACAAATACTTTGACAAACTACCCTTAAAGTATGGTGTTCCACAATGTTCGGTTCTATGTCCAGTGTTTTATACTCTCTACTCTTTGCCACTGGGCAACATGATTATAAATAAGATCGCACTGCGTTAACTTTCCTATGTACGCTGACGACACCCAGCTTTTTAAAGGCAGTGTTCCATCAGAGCTTCCGTCCCTCCATGGAGGACATTGAAAACTTCTGTCACAGCATTAAATCGTGGATGAACACAAATAAATTGAAATTTAATGACAATAAAACGGAGGTGTTCCTTTGTTCCTCCGAGCCGATTATCAAGTAAATTCAAAGGTCAAGTAGGCTTATCTCCCACGCAGATATCACCGTTCCATTTTCAGAAAAAGTGAACACATGTGGGCGTTTATCTCGACAGTTGTCTTTCAATCGATTTTCAAATAAACCACATGTATAAGTGATCAAATAATCTTACAAATGATAGCCTTCCTCTCTTTCGATTCTTTGAAGACACTGGTATCATCCCTGATTCATTCTCGGCCCCGATTACTATAATTCTTTACTTGTGGGTGTCACAGACTGTAGACTTTAAAAAACTTCAAATAGTTCAACAAAAACAAAAAAAATGCAGCAAGACCTGTTCTTGGAAAATCCCAATTAATTATGAATTCACAAGAAATGTTAAGATCTCTTCATTGGTTGCCTGTTAAAGCAAGGATCGGGTACATAGTTTCTCTTTTTTGTTACAATTCTTTCGACCCTTGTCGTCCCTTGTATATTCGAACTTGAACTTGAAGCTGATATTGGCACAGATCTCTAGGAGTTCTCTTCCCCAAGCTGCATTGTGTGCAATTACTGTTTCCCATTTTGGTGCTGATCGGACTGAGCTGAGGGGTTATATAACATATTCTTTTTTTCCCTAAAAGCTAACGAGTCTGTCTTTGAAAACATTCAGCAATGGTGCGCTGACGACAGTCCCCGGCAAACTATTTCACAAACCAGACGCTCTTACAGAGAAGCTGTGTTTCCTGACGTTTGCTTTTGCTCTTTGTACAAATAGTTGTTTAGAGTGGCCTCTCTCATTTATTTGCTGCATCTCTATCTCTATCTCTCTCTCTGTCTATGTCTCTCTCTCTCTCTCTCTCTCTCTCTCTCTCTCTCTCTCTCTCTCTCTCCCTATCTCTCTCCCCATCTCCATACCCCCCCTCTCTCTCTCTCTCTCTCTCTCTCTCTCTATCTCTCTCTCTCTCTCTCTCTCACTCACTGTCTTGCCCCTTTCTCACAATTTCATAATTCCGTGAGTCCCAAATTAAGGGCTATAAAATAGTTTTGAATATCACAGAACCCAGGGAGAATGATAAGTAAGAACACATCCAAATGAGATTGTCAGAGTAACTGATTAAAATCTGTAATCCAATAGAGAAATCATGTAATGTCTAGATCGTATGTTATTAAAATGATATTCTTTGAACATAATTCATTTACTCATTATGATAAATGTATGCCCACTGGCTTACCATGTACTATGCCTGGAGTCTATCTTGAATCGTGTATCCGAGGTTTGTCGAATTAAGGATTACCGTTTTCCATTCATCTGTTCTAAGAGGCGTAATATCATATAATGGAGCCAATGTGTCCGAATAGGCATCTAAAACAAAGAATGCTTAAAGCTGAAATTTGCCACATCCATTCGAGTATTGTGTCCATTGATTGTGCCAGATTAATTCATTCTTTAATGTGAAATGGATTTTGGACACACATTTGTATTTGTATCATCAACTTTAATCTCATCTATTTGTTTACAACACTATTTTTGACTTTGTAAATATAAGGGTGAAGATGGATCGAGTGACATGCTTTTTTTTACATCGGTCAGGCCGTAATTGAAATATGCAAATTAGTATATTATTAGGATTCAAGTATTTTCATGCCATGCGCGCCATTGAATTGCTGATGCACAGGATTGTATTTCATCGTTCATTCATAGTTTGTTAAATTTAGTTGTTAGGCACACCGGATAAGATTACAATTGAAAATAGGAAAATTGAGTCACTTGCAATCGATATTTTCTGTATCCCATGTGATACGTTTACAGGTTGAAATAGTGATGATATCAAATATCATCGGAATTACAATGTTTTTCAAACTTTTCATTCTACTTTGTAAAAGCGTAATTAGTACAAACCATCTTTTTGTCAAGCAATTATAATTGCAACCAGAAAAATGCAAATCGTTATTAAGCGGATAAAAATGTCACAGTTTAATTAACTACAGCTAAACAGACGGATTATTATTTATTTCTGAAACAGGTCTGTTATGGTCACAGGATTTTTCAACAAATGTATCATAATAGAGGTCTCAAGACAACCTTGTCTTTGGAGTTGTAGATCATTTGACCCTCTCAGAGCCATCCTCTGTTAACAACGAATAATTATATATAAAAGTACGTTCCAAATTGAAAATAATCAATTTCCACCGTCCATTAATCACTTCAAGGGGGGTTAAGAACGTTCCATGGAGGAGCTGTACATTGATGTTTTGTAAGGAAATTTAATTGAAGACTTGCTGTAATTAGATAAGGGGTTCCAAGTCGGTCGAACGTGTAATTGACTTTTAGTGAAGAAATAAACACCGGTTAAGAGATGGCATTTCTAAGATGAAACAATTTTAGGGAAGGCAGAGAAGTTATTCTACTTTCTCCGATGTTTTAATGGCATTTCTAAACACTAAACAGAGGAGAAGAAAAACAACCCAACTAATTTATAGACTTATTGTAACAACATCGGTGAGGGAAAACGATTTTTGCTATGAATAATATACTCGTATGTATTGCTTTGCTTTTGAAACGAAGAGAGAGCCGTCAAAGTTTGTTTTACATAATATAGTTTTAAAAAAATCTTTTTCTATCTATTTTGACCCTGGTTGGTTTAGTATTCAAACGACATTACTGAGAAATAAGAGAGAACATTAAAATACATTTAAGACTCAACAAGTTAAGGTTATCAACATAGTTAGTTAGTTAGTTCTTTATAATAGTATGTAAGCAGTGTTATCATCGCTTTAAAGAGAATTACGTTTAGTTCTAGGTTCCCTGCTCCCTATGGTGTTCTCCACGTAAAGCACATCGTCGTCAATGAGGCTGCCCTGCAATGATCGCTATTCATAGTCCAGGGCAGGCCACTCTCTATCCCACTCCCTAGTGGAGCCACTTATGCCGAAATATTGAACATGGACTTTACTCGTGGCATTTGTTAGTTGGTTTCATGGTCTAACCTATCTGAAAAGAGGAGCAGTGAGAATCCAAAAACAGAATGATAAACCCATGCAATTAATGTTCATTCAGGGGGAGGAAAAAAAGAGAAATTTCTGCCTACGTCAATTTAAGTTCGAGCCATAAAGATAAAGTTTCTTTTCGCCAAACCGTCTGCTATTAGGAAGGTTAGTCTTTTTGATCAGCTTTTCTCGAGTCTCCTCACCGCTTCCGGATCCCTTGCCGCGCTTTTGTTTTATTTTAAAGGGCTTGTACACTTTAGGATTGTGAACAAAATAAATAAACCATGTCCATTGTTGATAGAAATCTTATGAAAATTTCAAGTCAAAGCACTTACTTGTATGGATAAGTGAGCGTGAAAAACGCTTTTTGAAACAACATTACTCATGGGAGAACAGCAAGGAACACTATAGAAGTAGACCAATCAACGCCGCCGGCCGCCACTGTGACTCTCACCCCATACACAAATGCACACACATACACGCACTAACACTTTATCAAGAAAAGTGGTAACAAAAACGAAGACTAAACATAGCAATAGCAACATACCAGCCACATTTAGCTCTCGACAACAATAAGACCGTGAGGATTTCATACTTCAATGACAATCCACGAAACGATCCTTACCAGATGTCTGCAGACTTGATAAAACCACCTATCGCTTTGATGTGTTACCACCTTTGGACATTAAACCGCCACCGTGTTACCATGGTGAGCATGAATCGTCCTCATGGTATTACATTGACCATCCTAAATTCGGACACTTCTGAGAGCCCTTAAAGAAGATGGAACATGTAGATAAATAAAGGTAGGAAAAAAAGGGATGAAGAATATTGCTTAGTTTGTTCGTTAAAGAGCGAGACGTTGGAGGTGGCTTGGCCATGTCTTCAGGATGCCCACGGATTCAATTCCGAGAATAGCGCTACGCTGGACTCCGCAGGGAACAAGAAAACGAGGAAGACCGAAGGAGACATGGAGAAGGACAATTGAGAAAGATTTAAAGTCCAAAGACCTCACCTTGCAAACTGCACCCCGAGTGGCAGCCGATAAAGAAAAATGGCGATCCTTGTTGTGGCCTCAAGCACCCGACGGCGCAGAGAGGATTGATTGGATTGTTCGTTAAAACACGATTGGATATCTGAGGGTTTTAATTGCCATGTCAAAGCTGGGAAAATTTCAATGGAGCTGACAAGATTTATTTTTATAACCGGACACTACGTTGGCAAGAAGAAAATAAAACAACTATGAAATGAATCAATAAAAAGCAAAGAAGTAATACACTCCATGACGAACGCGAAGATAAGATAAGATAAGATAAGAATAACTTTATTGTCCAAAAGGCACATCTTTTTATTGTAACAGCCAAGAAAATCTATGTCAGTTAATTATAATAATATGATAAACATAGCATAATATATATGATAGGATCATTAATGCATTTATTGTAAGGACGTATGTGTAATGAAATGTATTGAATCACATTATCGTAAAGGGTACAATAATATAATTCAGGCAATGGCCTAATAGCACTATTGCTCATTCGTCACGTTTAATAATGTTTGACAGTAAGCTGATTCTCTGATAAAAAGGGAGCTGACCGTGGGCGGGGCTTTTAATAATTCTACAGGGGAAAACACCATATAGGATTACGTGTTATTACTTAAGAATTCTGTCTAAGCCCTATCGTTACTAGAGGATTCCAGACAATATCTTTCCCATGATACCCAATTTTGGCAATCCTACCACGATAGTAATTCTACTCTCTAAAGCGATAATAATTAAGAATATCTTTGCTTAATTAATGAGGGTGCCAAAAGTTATGCTCCCTCCCACTCACTCTCTCTGTCTCTCTGTCTCTCTGTCTCTCTGTCTCTCTGTCTGTCTCTCATTTAAATACAATGTTTTAACTGTTCTTTGTAATATCACTCATGCCAAAAGATTGTCAAAGTTATTCACGAAAAATCGTAACTCGGTTACACTTCCTTCTTCTGCTTCTCTTTCTTCAAAGAAACTGATGAATTTGATAGCATAGAAAATGTATCGCAGTGCTTCCAAGAACAGCTCTAATAATCAGATACCAACATTTTTGCTACGATCGAAGAAAGGGAAATGCACTGTTACGAGATATTGAAGATAATATCAGCCAAAACACCCACGCACGTTCATAGACGAATTGATTTTATTTAAAGCCCATGTTTGTTTGTGTTTTGTTTTGTTGTTGTTTTAATTAAGATAATTTCAAAGAACTTAATGGTCTTTGGCCGGTGGCCTTATGAAATGTTTATAGAAAATTACTTCAAATATTTTATTTTTTTCATAGATTTATGCCCTACACCAAGATATCTTACAACTTGCATTCAGGTCAAACTGTTTTGTCGAAGGCAAAATAATACACAAACATGAAGACACCGTAAAGAAATTCCCTTTTGCAACGATCCAACAATACCTCTTATTTCAGAAACGTAGACAAAATGAGTACTTACTATACCTGATTCTATAAATTATTGATTGTAGGGCTAGTCGTTCTCAATTAATTAAAATAACAACAACAAAAAAGTACAAAACAAAAAACAACTACAAACAAGCAAACAAACTAACTAACAAGCATAAAACAAACATCAATTCATTGGAATCTTCCTTGATCATGGCAAATACAGGTGGCGGCTCAGTTATACTAAGATTAAATTAAAGTAAAGCTGAGATGGTGATGTTGAAATGTGTTTCACGACAGTTATTTAGGCTGATAGTGAAAACTATCCGTTATTATCTTTATTCTTGTTAAGACACTATATCTGTGCTTGTTTATTCCTTCCATTGACACTCAGCTGTATCTTTACATTTTCCTACAATTCTTAACAACTATAATGCGTAATTGTTACCACCTCGCTCTTTTTTTATCTGTTTACTCCTTTAGTATAATATCTCACTTTGTCCAAATACATATAGATAGATATCTATTTTAAATTGATGTCCTTAGAATGTTGAAATACTCTCAACAATCCAGTAATACAAACTTCTGTTTATCCCATTAGGACAATTGTTTTATTAAGTCATTGTAGGGTCTGTTTGTTTGTTTGTTTGTTTGTTTGTTGTTGTTTTTTGTGTTCTTTGTATTCATATAAATATTAGCCAATATAATACAGTATGTCCGGATAAAAGTGGTCATTTTTAAATGCATGTCAACTCTTTCAGGATTTGAATATGATTAAATGAGTGACATCTACTTAAATGTCATCCAATGGCATTGTGTTTGATATGTAATTGTTAACAATTGATAGACATTTTTTTCAGCTTTAGATAGACTTAATTTATTTCGATCTCTTTATAGAGATTCGATGATTGATTGGGTCGAAAATTGCTTTCTCCTTCTTGGGCGAGGCGAATCGGTGCCGTCGTAGAGGTGGCAGGTTCGTTCCCCCATGCATCACTAGATTGTTTTCGTTTCTTTCCTTCCATAGATTCTTGTCTTTGTCTCTAAGGGGTTATTTAGTATTATTAATGCATTAAATATTATTTGACCACAAGAACAACAGCTGATTCCCTCATTAGCTAGGGCGTCCACTGCCGTATTTAGCCAGCTGCGCATGTGACTAGCAGGCTAAAAACTTGATTCTTCTTCTATGACGTCACATTTTTAGCCTGCTAGTCACATGCGCAGCTGACTAAAACCACCAGCGGACGCCCTAGCTTACTGCGTTATATTATTTAGGTAAAAATAATAATTTTTATGATTCTCGTTCCAAACATTCATTATTAATGATTGCATATCATCGGTGTTCGCTTTCCAAATTGCCTAAGAACCAACAAATGCTGGTAGTGTAATTGTCGTATTACTTTATAGAAAGTTTTATCCAACTTACAGATTAAGTCATTTAAACGTTGACATAAAATTGCTGTTAGAAAGTGTTATGAAAATAACACTGCTTTTAACCCTAAAAACGATCATAGTTTCAAGTAACAATCAAGCAATAAACTGGTAGGAATTCTTGTTCTGATTTAGGCCTCAGATACAATCAACCAATAAACTAGTAGGAAGTCATGTTCTGATTAAGGCCTCAGATACAATCAACCAATAAACTGGTAGGAATTCTTGTTCTGATTTAGGCCTCAGATACAATCAACCAATAAACTCGTCGGAATTCTTGTTCTGATTTAGGCCTCAGATACAATCAACCAATAAACTGGTAGGAATTCATGTTTTGATTTAGGCCTCAGATACAATCAACCAATAAACTGGTAGGAATTCATGTTCTGATTAAGGCCTCAGATACAATCAACCAATAAACTCGTCGGAATTCATGTTCTGATTTAGGCCTCAGATATACTAAGCCCGTCAAACTGTAAATTGTCTTCAAACCGGTGTTTGAAGGATAAAAACGGAGCAGGTCTTAATTACAAAATGAAATAGATGTAGAGACTTGACGGACAAAAAAGTTATAGTGCCTTCAGTTTGCTGGCACCAGTCCAGTTTAAGGACAGCCGGATTGAAGACTGATTAATGCTCACCATTGAGAGCACCAATGAGAACTTTGTCCTGTTGCTTGCTTACAAATTATCATGAAGGCAACATATAGCGGACGCAGTATATTCATTGTTTTGTGTCCTTCAACCGACTTCATTTTGAAGACAAACAGTTGGACGGATTTAGTATATCTGGGGCCTTAAACCTCCTGAAGAACGAATAGCTCAGTAGGCAAGGTGCTAATCTGCCAACCATAAGGTTTCTGGTTAAGTAATGCAGGCTTGGATAATTTTTAATCGACATTTTCGGATTTCATTATGTTCCCTGTCATCAAGCTCCTACAATAAAATAAGTGCCAAGTCATTTCGGAGACTGACTACAATCTGGGATGTTCCATGTATATATACGACTACAATCTGGCATGTTCCATGTATATATGCGACTACAATCTGGGATGTTCCATGTATATATGCGACTACAATCTGGGATGTTCCATGTATATAAGCGACTACAATCTGGGATGTTCCATGTATATATGCGACTACAATCTGGGATGTTCCATGTATGTATACGACTACAATCTGGGATGTTCCATGTATATAAGCGACTACAATCTGGGATGTTCCATGTATATAAGCGACTACAATCTGGGATGTTCCATGTATATATGCGCATATAAAAGAACCCTTGACTGATTATATAACAGTCTTTGAAACCCCTGATATCAATAAAGTTATGGAAACGGGTAGATACATATAGAAATGCTGTATTAATCAAAATAATTCTCTTCACAATAATATTCTCAAAAATGTATGTTTTTTATGTTTTATGTTATCATCATATCTGAATTAACTTTCTCCATTGGGTAAATAAGATAGCGCTTTCTCCTAATTGCCCTAAGGATACATCGCCACTGTTGTTCCCACCGTATTGAACAAATAAATTCCCTTTTGCTCATTCTTTCGATCCCCTATATTGCTTCAAATAACCTGCCCAGGACAAATTCTATGAGATGTCTCTCAGCCTAATCCAATAATATGGCCGCCAGTTCTTCATTTACCAGCAACCCTCACTCTCCCTCCCCTCTTCCCCTCTTCCCCTCCCCCATTTCGGCCCCAGACTACTCCCCATTCGCTACTTGTATCATCCAATGCCTTTGTTGTCCATTTCTTACATCTCTCGTGACGCTGCTGCTTTGAGTAGAACCACACTGTCAAAACAACTCTTGTCCTATAATAAAATTTGTATTATTCATAGGAGGGTCCCGCCATTTTTTCTGCCCACTCTATTCTCCCTCATCGATCCATTGGGGTAACTCTTACATCAAAACAGACATCCATTAGTGATGATAATGTTCCTTTTTTCGTCTTCCGTAAATCTCACGAGGTAGCTTTGTACTTTTTAAATATTTTTATATCATTATTATTACGGTAATAATATATTGATGCAACAAAGTAGTAGGCTAGCTACTAGATATGTAATGAAAAGGGACATTCAATTAGATCTAGTGTTATTAAATATCAATGATAAGTAAGGTTGAAAAGGTTGTTACAGGTTTTTATAGCAAAATCTCATTTTCTCTCTCTCTCTCTCTCTCTCTCTCTCTCTCTCTCTCTCTGTCTCTCTCTCT
>JASKDV010192743.1:0-11442 GCA_032466395.1 Aegires albopunctatus
CGGTGTATATAACAAAGGGACAGTTACGATTCTATGTATTTCATGAAAAGTAAGATTTTGAGATGTTTTTTGAAAGTTGTTGATATTTTTGACCTGCCTGAGATCGAAATTAAGATTGTTCCAAATGTGTGGTCCAAAAAAGCATCTTTCTCAAAATGTTTTTAAAAGAAAGTTAGAATTTTTGGCCAAGAGATGGTTTGAGGATCTCAAAACACAGGTCGGACTGTAAGGGGCGATAATGGTATTTAAATAGGAGGGTTCAATGTTAGTAAAAGAGTTATAGGCAATAACTGCCACTTTATATTCAGTTCGAGCTAGAATGGGTAACCAGTGAAGATCTTTTAGGATTGGAGCTATATGGTTTCGGTTTTTTTTATTGGGAAACATTTATAGCTGCATGATTTTGGATACGTCGGAGGTTATTAATTTGTTGAAGATGGGGGCCATGAAATAAGGAATTACAGTAGTCTAGCCTCGAAAGAAGAAAAGCTGAAGCAATTTTCAGTGCTGCATTTTTATCAATAAGGGGTCTTATACTGGACAATTTCCTCAGTTCATAGAGACAAATGTAACTGACAATTAAAAGACAACGTGTTATCAAAATATACACCAAGATTTCTGACGCTTGAGCTAAATTCAATAGATTTACCATTTAATTCAATTCCGTTAATATCAATCAATTCAAACTTTCTTTCAGGACTTATAACCTCGGTTTTGTCATCGTTCATTTTCATTTTGTTTGAGATCATCCAATGTTTTTAATGTCAGATACTAATGTATGCTGCAGAGTGAGAAATTAATGCTGTTAATGTCAAGAGCCTTATAAAGTTGAGTACCCTCTGCGTAGGAATGGTGGTTACAGTTTTGTTTTCGTATTAATTGTGAAAGGGGTTGCATGTACAAAGTAAGTAGAACTGGTTTAAGGACGGACCCCGATTGGAAATATATTAATCAAACCAGGATAAAACTCACTTGGAGAAACCGAAGCATTTTTCAAGACGAGATAACAGTATACTGTGGTCCAAAATGTCGAAAGCAGCTAATAGAACGAGGAGACACAATAATAATATTTAAACATGGCCATGTCTCACTGATTCAAGAAATCGCTTGCAACTTTGAGAACAGCTGTTTCGGTACTGTGAACGGATTTATAAGCAGATTGAAATTCATCAAGTAAATTATTGCTTTTGAGATGCTCTAGAATCTGTTTCAAAACAACTTTTTTTAGGATCTTAGATAAAAACTTGATATTTGAAATAGGTTTATAATGTTTCAAAACGTTTACTTCAAAACCAGGCGTTTTTAGAAGAGGGTGAACTACTTCTTCCTTAAAGTTAGAGGGCACTATGTCAGTAGCAAGTGAATTATTAATGATGGAAGTAAAAGCTGTAAGAAGTTCATCTATACATTCAAAAAGCAGAGAGGCAGGAAGAGGATCAAGAGAGCGTGATTTTTTAGGATATTTTCAGATAGTTTTCATAAAGACTTCTTGAGTTATCAATTTAAAGTCGCTCAGACAATTACCGTGAAAGAGAGTTTTGTTTGGTTTTGTAACGTCAATATTTATTAGCTCTGATCGGATGATCTCGATTTTTTGCAACAAAAATGTTATTCATAAGATCAGGAAGCTCATCTTTAGTAATTTTGGTAGGTAAGACTGGACATTTAGCGTCCCCGTATAGATTTTTAGTCACTTGAAATAGCTGATTTGAAGTAGAACATTCATTGATAATATTTGTGTAATATTTAGATGTCTCAGAGAGGATAACGTTTTTTTTTTACATTTGCAATTGCATTGAGAAAAATGTCTTTATGAACATTTAGCTTGGTCTTTCTCCATTTACGCTAGACTTGACGGCGACGTTGCTTGGTTTGTTTGACATTTGATGACATCCAGGGTGCTGACGCACGCCCTACATTTATGGTTTTGGTGGTCAGTGGAGCGTGTTGATTCAAAAGGGTAGAAAGAACCTTGTCTATTTTCTCAATGTTATGATCATTGTTCGAAAGAGGTGACTTAATGTTTTCTTTGAATTTTGGCACGTCAAAATGCTTTATGTTTCTGGATGTTATTTTTTATTTATTCATTTATTTTTTTTTGCCGACAGGAAGGGCTTTTTCGTCGGAAGCTCGAAAGAGATAAGAAAATGTTCAGAGATTATATAGTCCTCAATAGAGACATTATGTATCTCAACACCACGAGTAATCAGCCAGTCCAGGATGTTGTTTGCTTTATGAGCAGGTACCATACACAGTGTCTCACAGATTTGAAGGTATAAACCGGGAAAGATAGACATCTACTAGTCCTTACAACTTAATTCTATCTAAAAATGCAAGGAACTGGAGCATCTTTGTACTGCTGATCACGAAGCCAGAACTGTCGCGGGTTCGCGCTCGACACGAGTTCAAATCCCGATCCTTGCAGGCTTTATGGTGGAATCCGGTTTTTCAAATTCCTTCTGTTTGAAAGAAAATGTCACAGCTGGTTGAGGTAGTTAGTTATAAAAAAGTAGATACTATATGATATGTGGTAGGCATAATTTAAGTGCCTAGTCCTATCAGAGACGGAAGATTAATTCGGACGCCCCGTGTGTCTTTGCACATGTAAAACAACCGCATCCCCCTAAACAATTGCCAAGGCGTAGCGCAACCAGATTGTCTGTCAATAACATTTGGAAGTTAGAGGAACTAAAATACGATGTATCTTAAATAATACTAAAACAATAATACATTATATTTACCTGAGAAGCTTTCGTAGACCTTGGGAAACAAGAAGGTTGAAAAGAATAGTCAAGTCGAGTAGACTGGATACCGTAAGAGGGATATATCTCCCTTTTTATAACTACTTATCTCAACCAGCTGTGACAATTTCTTTCAAAACAATCGAACAATTATTTTTCAAAACAATTAAAACTTTACAAACTCTAACCATTCTATAGATTACGAGATCTTCATAAAATTAGACCCATTTGTTATTTTAAGTGATAAATTTTTATTAATTATTCTATGATAATAGAGACGCGATCCCTTTTCAAGGAATATTTACATTTTTAAACTCCATTAACTGAAAATATTATAATTATTATTCTTTTTGTTCAAACGTTCGTTGAAACCAATCTATTATGTTAACTAAATATATTTTAATTACTATTGTATTGGTTCAGACGTTCAATGAAACAAAATCATTATATCATTAACTATTTTCCTCTATAAGAGTCGCTTAAACATTTTTATTAATAAAAAGTTTTCATTGTTTTATTTATAACTCCTAAATTATTGTTCCTGTTAAAAACTCAAATCAACACGTGAATCGGATTAGATTTAAGTGATAAAGTAAACAAGTAACTATAAAGGTTTATAGCTTTATTTTTCACTTTTTCAGGATGATGACCTCGGAAATTTCTGATTCAGCGTAAATAATTATTTTAAAAAATATACATGATGAATCAATCGTGCATCAAATCAAATGTTAAGCTTTCGGTATTCAAAAATTATTCACCAATCATCACCACGGATACATGGTTCCAACACAATTTGGAAATGAATGTAAGCTTTAGGCCGCGATCCCAGTGACAGTTTAATCCAGACTTAAGTTTGTTTACTGACATTTAGTTGACCATACCAAAGGAAACAAGATGTTATGAGTGAAATTAAGTATACTACAGGAAGTCTTTTTGCGATTTATCTTGTTCAGAAAATCTGGATCATTCTGACACTATGGTCGTTGCCTCATTTCGAGTTTTCTCAGATGTTCCTATCTCATAACGCGCGTCATTTATAAGCTATTGATTGTCTAACAAGTACGTCTGTTACATTTCTTATACAGAAAAAAAAATCAAAAAAAAAAAAAAATATAAATAATTAAAAAGCCCTGAGTTTGACAACCTCTAAAATAAGAACATGTCGTAAAGTCCATTTATATTTTACATAACACACTTATATACGCTTTAAATATTTGTGTAGAAAATGTCAATGAATTTTGTTCATAATCAGAGATTTTACAGTCTTTGATGCACGACTAAACAAGAATAATCAAACCAAATTTGTTGTCACCGCTGTGATCTTGAAATTCGATTCAGTTTTTCATTTTTCAATTAGTTCATTCCTAATCAGAGCATAATTCTTTTCTTTTTTCATTGTCACATTATTCATCTGGCTAATTTCTTGGTTATAGAAAATTTCAAAAGAGTACAACTAATTCTGAAAGTAAATTATTAATTGCCGCCTTTTGACTGGCTTTCTGCTTGGTTTCCGTTTCAGCTTGTGCTGTGAATTATAGATGAAATAGTTTCATTTTGGTCTAGATCAAATTTAATGTATGGTAATGGCGTGCCGTGGGTCTAATTGCAAGTGGTTCCAGTACCATCTCATCCCCAGCCTACCCTTATCTTCACCTCTGCATCCTCCTCTTACCCAATATCTAGAAAATATCGCCCGATTGACAAAACATTCATTTAGAGCATTGCTTGTAAATGAAACATTGAAAGCAATATAACTTTTTCTTTTAAAATTCTGCACATCACTAACTCTAAGGCCGCTATCGCGCTGGCAGACTGGTCCAGAAAAGTCTGAAATTTACCTCTGAAAACTCAGTCCGTCACAGTTTAATTTCGGTCTGACATTTATTAGATGGGGCATAAGTAAAACGAGTTGTAATGCTGAAATGCTATTAGATGGGGCATAAGTAAAACTAGTTGTAATGCTGAAATGTGTTATTAGCTATTCTTTTCGAGAATTAACTGGCCACTTCAATAGAAGCCTTAACCAATCGTAATATCAAACATGTAACAGAAAACTAACGTCCTTTGACTGTACCCGCTGGTCAAGATAACAATCAATGGCTAAAGAGGCTAAATCTGCTATAAAATTACAAAAATGATGTTGAAACTGACTACAACAGAAAACTTTTTATAGCACAATATTGAAAGACAAATCCGCTGACATATTTGGTGAAACTTTTCTATGGTGTAACAACCTCAGTAAACTTCCCCGATTGCTGAAACCGGAAGAGAATGGGTGGGACTGGGAAAATAATGGTTCCCAAACTTGTCTAGCAAGTTACAAGTCTATATTCATTTTAATACCAGAGTTATTTACCGTTATAACAGCCATACATTGCAAACAATCTGGAACGTCATTACATCATTTGTTGTATAATAACTATTAAGTTTTTGACCTTGTAACAATATGAAAATTGGTGAAAATTGGTGACCATAGCTTTGCAAGAAAATTGGTGACCATAGCTTTGCAAGAAAATTGGTGACCATAGCTTTGCAAGCATAATGAGTTGCATGTTTTCATCTGTTATAATTTGGGAGTTATTATCATGTACAAATTCTAATACTAAAGTCGATATTTGCACTTTAATATACTTGGAATTTAGACACAAAGGTGTACATCAATAACCTGCAATATCTAACAAAGTATATTGCCGATAACTTTGCAATTTTTAGATATATTACAGATTTTGTATCTTCAAATTTCTATTAAGTTATAGAGCTTTTTCTCATAAAATGCAAGAGTTATTGCCCTTAAAAGTCTTAGAATTTACATTTTATAAAATCTGAATTTTCATGACGTAACATGTTGTAGAAAGAAAACTATTATATCTTTGACTTTGTAATTATATATGATAATAGCATAACTACAAATGTAAATATATGCAAAGTTTCATTTCAATAGCTATTATAATTTAAGTTCGCCCACTGTCCCGCCGACTCTACTGTTCTTCTTTTGCTTCTTTCTATGTAACCCAACAGTGGCTTTTCTTTATTTGAATGATATGAATTCTGCTGCCAACAAGGGTTTTTTTCATAAAAATATTGTCTCTAACAAAGTAGGGGTTTCGATTTTGTTTTTGTTTTTGTTTTTTTTTAAGGTAGAGCCATGGATACATTTCCGCCACTGTAGCGACGTCACTATTGTTTTGTAAGTGGAGAGCCGATTGGTCAATAAGATTTTTGACACAAAGAGTGATTGTTAAAAATGGTGGATGGATCTCACGAAACAATATCAAAAATGAAAAATCAGTCCATAAATCCTATGAATCATACATGACTTAGATATAAGACAAGAAAACAACAAAACATCAACAACAAATTTAAAACGTTTATGTCCATGTGTTATCTATTTCATGAAAAAAAATGAAATCTAGTTAATGGACGTGATAATAAAACTCTCTCTCTTTGTGAAAGAAAGAAGGTAAGATCTATTAATTCATTCAGTTATTTGACATTTATTGTCTTTATTTTATTGATTGATAATTTGATAATTTATCTATTTTATTATTCATCTATCGATTCATTCCTTTTTTCTTTATTTGTATTTATTTATTAATGCATCTATTCATTCCTTTTACTTATAATGGTGATGATAATGATGATGATGGGGATGATGATGATGATAATAATAATAATAATAATAATAATAATAATGTAATTCATTTGTATAAATAAGATAAGATAAGATATACTTTTATTTTTCCTTTACAAGAAACTTTCTTTTGTTTACATCGGTAACATTGACATTTATAATATTGATACATTCAATAACATACATTCCATAACATTGATACATTCCAAAACATTGATACATTCCATAACATTTACATTGATATATTCCTTAACATTTTACATTGATACGTTCCATACATTTTACATTGATACATTCCATAACATTTAACATTGATACTTTCAAATAAATTCCAATATAATAGTAACAACGTAGGGTACATCGAATAATATTATGTGATAGTGAAAGATACAATGCAAAGCTTACTTATTTTTGTAAGAAACATGGACTATGAGTAAGGTAGCGGTAAGTCTTAGGCCTACTTGTCAAGTCAGTACTGGTACAGAGAAAATTCATGAAGGCTGTCGTCATATCATGCAAATTTCTCAATGAAAAATATATCCCTTCCATTGCGCTCCGGTTGGATATGGTAACTAGGTCTAATATTATTATTAGGCCTCGTCGCTTCGAGCCCGATGGCTCCCTCACATGGAGCGTGTCATTGGGGAGTCTCGAGATTAGCAAACAGCCGGTTCTTGGTCGGCTTGGAGAGGCTCGGCGTACCCTGCAGCTCTACCAAAGGGACGTCAAACGACTCATAAGTTGTTAAATAAAACAATGTTTTTTCGCTGATATGGAGAAGTGAAGAAGATCTTTAAAACCTAGGTCATTTTTCGGTTTCTTCCGGATCGGTGAACGATAAAAACAGAACAGTCTATTTTTCTCTAAACTAACCGTGAGTCATTCATGTGATATGTACAAATTACAGCGAACTACGTGTTTGTTTACTTGTAGTTGAAAATGTTGTGGTTATTGGGGCCCAGGATTTTTAAAGTGTGAATTTTCTTCAAGCTTCAGCTAGAAGCTGTCAACGTGATTCATCTAAAATTAAACCATGCAAAGATAACAAAGGATACACAAGAGTGTAATTTGTAAAAGCCTCTACTATGATTCTATTATAATCTGATTCTAAACCATGGGTGGACGAGACTCAAAAGCGCTTGGGAAGGCAACCTGTCTAAGAGTGAATCTCCGAACAAGAATCCCGGTCCTCCGGGGTAAGGGGTTGGGCACAAGGCTAACAACCCATTCCTGTAAACGTTATAAAGGTTACAGAAACGCCAATAGAATGAAATTCGTCTCTGCCTCTCCTAGAGGCACAAAGTCCACTGCCTGGAATTGTGAAGCGCAGTAGCCAAACCCGAAAGGAAGCTGCAGTGCTGACTTCCTTTGCGACAACTAGGAGTATCTTCCGGATTGGCACCTGGAATGTCTGCACCATGTTTGAGACCGGCAAAACAAAACAAATCTTCGTGAAGCGGTCAAACTACAAAATAGATATAATATTAATAGGGCTTAGCGAGACACATTGGACCCAAAGCAACGAGATCCATCTCAACAATCATCGGTGACTCTTTAATTTACTCAGGACATTGACATGAACAAATAGACGCCCCTCACACACTAGGAATCGGAATAATGCTATCCAAACAAGCACAAAGATCACTTATAGGATGGGAAGCCATGGGTCCTAGGTTGATAAAAGCTTCCTTCCAAACGATACATAAGAAAATCAACCTCAATGTCATCCAAGTCTATGCCCCAACAAATGAAAAAGATGAGGTAGACAAAGAATAATTTTACATGTCACTGCAAAATGCCTTGGATAGCTTAAAATTAAAAGGGAAAGACAATAACAATTGTACTGGAAGACTTCAATGCCAAGATTGGGAATGATAACATCGGATTCGAAGAAATTATGGGAAAACATGGCATAGGAACGAAGAAATATTCACAATTTTTTGTGCCTATAATGACCTTGTGATTGGGGGCAGCATTTTCCCCCATAAAGATATACACAAAACCACGTGGTTATCTCCAGACAAGAAAACAGAAAACCAAATCGACCACCTGTGCATCAATAAAAAAATTCAGAAGATCTCTCCAAGACATAAGAGTCTACAGAGGTGCAGATGTTGCTTCAGACCAATAGCTTCCAATAGCAAAATTGAAAATTAAACTGAAACGACTGTCAGATAAGGAAGCACGAAAACCTTCATTTAATGTCAACAAACTTAATGATAAAGAAACAAGAGCAAATTTATCCATCCGGCTGGCAAACAGATTTGACCTCCTTAGCAACCTCCATGAACTAGATACAGTGGAAAGTCATTGGTTGATATTTAAAGAATCAATTGTGACAACTTGTGAAGAAGTGTTGGGACCAAAGAAATGATAACACAGAGAATGGATGAGCGAAGATGCCCTCCAAAAAATAAAATAAAGAAAAAACCACAAGGAAAACATGCTATAAATAGCAAGACAAGAGCAACAAAGAAACAGGCAACTGAAGACTATGTCAAAGCATTCAAGATGGTAAAGGATGCCTCAATCAAAGACAAACACAAATATATAGACGACATAGCAGACAGAACAGAGAAGGAGGTTCAGAAAGGAAACTTGAGAGAAGATTATAAATGCACTAAAATGCTGTGGAAACATTAAGGCAGCTAACAGACCAGTAATAAGTAAAGAGGGTAAAACTCTTCCTACCAATGAAGAGCAAAAACAAAGATGGGTAGAACACTTCAATGAAATCCTTAACCGACAAGACCCCTAAAACCCACCAATCATCCCAGAAGCAAATGAAGATTTACCAATAAACTGCAATCCTCCAAGCAAAACGGAAATCCTAAAAGCACTGAAACAGTTGAAATGCCATAAAGCAATAGGCCCAGACTCAATCCCACCCAAAGCCTTGAAAGTAAACCCAAACAGAATAGTCAAAGAGCTCCAACCTCTGTTTGACAAAATATGGAACACTGAAACCATTCCCAATGACTGGAAAGAATAACTCATAGTTAAAATACCCAAAAAAGGAAATCTTGAGGAATGCAAAAACTACAGAGGAATAACACTCTTGTCCGTACCTAGGAAAGACTTTAGCAGAATTATTCTTGATAGAATGAAAGACATAATTAACCCCACACTTAGAGACGAGCAAGCAGGGTTCAGGGCCAACAGATCCAGTACTGACCAAATTTGCACTCTCCGAATTATCATGGAGCAAAGTAATGAATGGAACTCACCACTTTACGTACATTTTGTTGATTTTGAAAAGGCCTTCGATAGCCTAAACAGAGCATCGTTATGGAAAATTACTCAACATTACGGTATACCACAAAAATTGGTTAACCTAATGCAAAGCATGTACAAGGACCAATGTTGCAGAATTATCCATGATAACTCTCTCCCATGCCCATTCCAAATTAAGACTGGTGTAAGACAAGGATGTCCACTGTCTCTTTTACTGTTTCTGATAGCCAGCGACTTTGTCATGAGAAGAAGCTTAAAAAACACAAGAAATGGCATACAATGGGGCCTTATGAACCAATAAAACGATTTAGACCTTGCCGACGACCTTGCATTACTTTCACACAACTCCACCCAAATGCAAGACAAAACAGACAGATTGCACAAAGAAACTAAGAGAATCGGCCTTCAAATCCTTGCTGGAAAGACCAAAATCATGAGGTTGAATACATGAAATAACATACATATCCTTCTAGACAACACAGAGTTAGAAGAAACTAAAGAATTTACATATTTGGGCAGTATAGTGGATCAAAGTGGTGGCACTGACACTGATGTTAAAAAACGCATACAGAAAGCCAGAATAGCCTTTAAAGCACGAAATAAGATATGGAAGTCTTCAAAAATCAGAATGAAAACAAAAATCAAAATCCTCAACTCCAATGTAAGTACTCCTCTATGGCTTCGAAACTTGGAGAACAACTAAAACCTCACTCCATCGTTAACAAACATTTGTAAATGTTTGCCTCCGGAAAATCCCCAGAATAAGATGGTTCGATAAAGTCAACACGAAGACGTATGAAAATAAGCAGGTCAAGAAACCATCGGCAAAAGAATATATAAAAGAAAATGGAGATGGATAGGGCATACGTTAAGGAAGCCTGTTGATATCATCACAAGAAGAGTTTTTCAATGGAATCCATCTGGAAAAAGGAAAAGAGGAAGGCCAAAGTCCAGCTGGAAAAGAAACATCCTGGAAGAACAAGGAAAGACTGGAATGTCCTGGCATGAGATAGAAAAACATTCGAAGGATAGGAGGGGATGGAAAAATTTTGTTGGCGGTCCATGCCCACCATGGGACAAGGACTAGAGAGAGAGAGGAGGTCAACGGTTAAGAGCAGTGGAGATTGTGGAAGCGAAGTCAAGAAGCGAGTGCAAGCAGGATGGAGTGGATGGAGAAAAATGTCAGGTGTTATGTGTGATATAAAGATACCTACGAAAATGAAAGGCAAGGCCTTCAAGACAGTTATACGCCCTGCAATGATGTATGGTCTAGGTACCCATTTTACATATGGGTACGGTGAGGAAATGCATGTAAAGAGTCTTTCCCAAGAACTCAACAATCATCGCGTCCAACCGGGATTTGAACCTGGAACCTTTCTATAACCAGCCCAAATATCTACCAGTAGACCACGATGCCACGTCGTTTTGGGCCTTCTATTTATTGAAGATAGGTTGTGATGTCACATTTTCTAGCTGTGTGGTATAATACACATGCTGACGGAGATTGGCGGTAGAGTCACTTTATAATTTATCTTCGTCCCTATCTTTGTTACAAGTTTATAAGTGAGTAGCTATGTTGATTGCTCGCGTGAGTATAAAAAGAAGGCAGGGGGAGGGAAGGTGTGAGATTTGGAAGGAATTGCATAGGGCCTACTTAGTTGTTTATTACATTTATACTCTTTCTGGTGTTTCTATCGTTTTCCTTGTGTTTTGGGGAGAATGATATGGGCTGGGCGTGTTGCACGCATGTGTATCTGGTATTTCTATCGTTTTCCTTTTCTTTTTCTTTTTTTTTTGGAGGAGGGGGGGGGGGGGGGGGATTTTAAAAGGATTCAT
>JASKDV010192754.1:0-11442 GCA_032466395.1 Aegires albopunctatus
AGAATCCATGGGGGGGGGGGTGGGGGTGTCGTACGTGCCGCTTTACCTTGAGTCTTGATTGACTCAATGGTCTCAATTCATAAAATCATAGACTACTATTTTTATTTTAATGCAATTATCATTCATGTATAAAGCACTAGATCTAGATCTAGATATCTAGACATAGATCTAATCTAGATCTAGATCTAGTCTTGTCCGAAGTTTCGCACAATCACTAATACATTTTGGCCAAAATAATGATTCAGTTTACTAATGTATACAGTTTTAAGGAATCGATCTAATTTTAGATCGCAACGGTTGCAACGAACGCAATTTTTCGCAGGGCCAGGTTCATGCATCTTACGACTGGACCCCACTAACGATTGTAACATTTTCTAGGTCTATATGTTCGTATGGTGTAGGTTTGTGGTCTAGATGTTGTCTTTTGGAATGGTGATCGGGAGGTTTAAGTTTCAATTCCCAATAGGGGACACTGTTGAGTCCTTGAGAAAGGGTCTCCCATACTTTTTTCCCAATGTATTCTGTTATTGTGAAAGTAAAACAGCGAAATTCTTCTCTATATATCGCTGAAATCTACAGGTAGCTCATGGGTCTTTTCAATGACTATAAGCTCCCCAAATCGACAAAAGGTCAGAAACACATAAGATAAGATATTATGCCTATTAGGCTCAATTTCATTATTACGACACGTACAACACTGTCTCAACAACCAGCACCAGGTGTTCACACCTGAGTCGGATGGGGTCAGCAGGACCCAAGGACACTCGGCTATGACCAGTGGTTATCGAGAAAAATTATGCTTATCTGGATTTGATTTCATCATGTCTCTCAGTTGACCGGTGTTGGTGATGGGTGCTGCTGGGAGTCTTCTCATGATTGAACTGTGACGTCCACTAGGATATTGACGCCTCCAAATGTTCATCCGAACAAAGGTATAGTAGGATCTTGCTTGTCAATAACCTAGAGGATATCCCTTTCATTAGTACGCTCCTAGTGTCCCTATGAAGTTTAAGGTGGAGTCTGGATTGAAAAGCCTGCCAGGGAACTTTGTAAAGTGCATACGTTATGATTTGAGAATATGTGCTGTATACGTAAGTGTTCTTACTTCATTTTACTACTATTTTTCCGACACTTTTTTCCCTTTATCGATTATGGTAGGTTTTGGGTGTTTGTTTTTTTTTCTTTTTTCTATCTATCTTTCTTCTCCCTGTCTCTTCTAATCATCAGTTTGTACGTGGTTCACAGTCGAAAGTAACCCAATGGAAATATCTAAATGGATTAAATAGAATGTCAGATACTTTCAAAGGCCGTGACCAAAATGAATAATATTATGATCCATACTTTTTTCTGGAAAAGAATAGATTGCAAACTCGATCCGTCACAGTATTTATGACGTTTACTCGCCATGGCTAATGTTACTTTCGTCGATACTCATCATGACATTGTATTTTGTAAGCGGATTAAATATTTCTGTTCCAGAAATAGACTTCTCTATCATGCCAAACTTTGTATAGGTTTGTTGAAATAGGACAATATAATACAGTTAATCAATGAAGAGAAAAGAGCCATGCCCCAATCTGTTCTTGATAGGAACAAGAGAGATCACCTCCTCCTCCCTGGCTCCTCTTCCCTCTCAGCTCCAGTCTCAGCTTAACAGCATACTTATTTATCAATAGAACCACCAGAAGAGTGTTCTTCATTAATATCGAAATACATCAGTTCCCACAATAAAGGTATCATTACTTTGCTACCTTTAGCCCATGAATTCAGACAGCACCAGCCAGCAGTATCAGGTTGCAACATATTATTGCACACAAGGTAACATTTAGGCCATGTATCAACGATCAGAACGAATCTAACACTGTAGTTCTATCAAAGTCACCAATCGTGGATTCTTGCTGCCATCCAGGTAAGAGTAAGGTTCGAAGGATCGTTTCTGGTTAACGTCGAAAGAAGGAGGGCCTCCTGTCACTAACCCAAATCAGCTATGAAAGCACATGGTCCGTTTGTTTTTACTATCAAGGCCATTAGTGGCCGATGGAACATGGAAGGCCAGAATGGCCAATGAAAACACTTCTTGTCGCCATCTTTTTTCATCTAGATCATTTGTTCCGGTTCCCGGTAGTTTTATGCTTTCCTTATTTTACATTTATCCTTGGCCGTTTGAAAAGACATTTGCACCCATATGCTCTTTTCGTTAAATTAATTCCACTCTCGTCGCTTTGTTTCCATAATTCTAGAGTGTATATATAAATTCCCGCCAAATTCACCTCCTTCATGACCGTACTAACGAGCCTTTTCTACGTTTCTCTATTTTCCTTCTTTTGCTTATCCGCAGTAAACTATTTAACAAGAGGCTTGGTTCTTTTTGGTACTGGCTGGTAGGGGTGTTTGGTCCACGTCCGACTTGACGGCGATCTCTTGAATTATTTTTTTTTTCCGCTTCAAAACTATGTTAGTAATTGTTTTTAAAAAGATAAGTATAGTGATTATTAACCAAAATATATTGTCAAGTTCTGGGCACACAATCCAAGCAAGAGAAGAGATATAATAAACTGTTAAAGTGGGAAAAAATTCTCGATTATGTGTTTCGAAAGCACTCACGTCTCCAAAATAATTGAAAATACCATCAGATCTGATTTTAACATTATAAACTTCTTTTTGTCAATAAGATTTCGTGGGGAGGCAACGCTGTTAAAACTGATTATTGAGTCAAAATACAGACTACATTATTGAAAATACATGGAAAATATCGATGCGCCGTATAGGGATGAGCAATAATTATTTTTGCAAAATCAAGGTTACTGAAGTAGTCCACAATATACAATAAGGAAAAGAAAATACAAAATGGACAATTTTAAGTGGCTCAACTAGATTTTATCCCTTTTTCTGAAATTCATTGTACCATAAGTTTAAGAAAAATATTCTTCCAGATTATCGGTCAAATCTATATCTAATAATAATATTTAGATTCTAATCTGTTACTCTGAAATCTTATGAAAAACACTTTGGAATTTTAACAATTATATTGAAAAAATAGGAGAAGTATCAACGACACTAAAAAGGAATATGCGGGGCACCCCATAATTATAGCATTGAAAATATCACTTCATCAAACGTTCACAATTTGAAAACTCTGAATCCCAGTTTTGTCTTAATTAAGTAAAAAATTTGTTAAAGAACATCATGTATCATATTTTAATTGCCTGAAGATAATACATCCTCTAATTCTGACGTTGTCTCTCCTCAGAATAAGCAGGAAAAGTCAAGATCTGAGGGTACGAAAGTGTGCCTGGGCAACCACACTTCCTGAAAATACATTGCCCAGGCACAGCACAACATGCTGCATCCATTTGTGCAATTCTTGAATTTATTGTTAATCATCCCTTCACACCTGTCGGAGCATGGCGGTAAGTATAAAAGTAAAAAAAAAATAAAATAAAAAAATGAATGCATTGTAGCGATTTTTCTTGTTATCATCTCTAATTATTTCTAATTAATAATGTTGTTATACCTAAGAAGTTATTGTTTTTAATAAGAAATAGAAAGGGATCCAATACAGATAATGCAAATCAAAATATATTCCAAAAATTCAAGAATTGCACAACAAACGAGTTCTTCTGTCAAAAACAATGCGAATTCAAAACACACATTGAAATCATCATTACTGTCAAAGTATGTTCATAATGTTTTACACCAACTGGACATAATGTTGAGTTAATAATTAATTGATTGAGAAAGCGACATTTAGAAAAATGATGTAAAAAAGGAAACTACGCAATATCAACTAATAGTAGTGATGTAAATAGAACCTTTCAAATTTTTACCTAGCAAACATTTCAGTAATGATAATATCAAACTACGAAGATTTAAAGATTAAGAAATTACAAACATTATGGTTTTAAATGAGAGGACATTGACACTTAAACAAACAGTGGAAAAATCAATTTTTAGAGAAAAGAAAGTATCCGCAGCAGCTTTGATAAAAGCAGCCGTAAGATTAGCAGTGAGATTATAATAATGTTACTATTATATTATACAATATAATGTAATATTGATGCGACTTTTCAATACAATGAAAGGGCATGCATTTGCCATCACACATATTACGAATTTAATGAAATATTTATTTTAATCACCCATTTATGTTTTATTTCAGGAACTCTAAATAACTAACGGAAACTTAAATCAAACTCCCGCTCTTGGATATTGAAAGTTTATTTACTTTCTTGAAGCAAAACAATTTATTTAATGGAAAATTATTTATTTTTGCTAACACATTGAATCAAAACAAGTGATTGTATTATTTCTATTGTCAAGAAACATCAATACCAGAAATGCTGAATGTCTGAATAATTAAATGCTTTTCTTTATCTTTCTATGGAAAGAAAATTTATCGACGTTTGTCTCATAAATGGATTTCCTGGCAAAGGGAGATAATGAATACTGGAGAAATTGAGCAACAATTTAGAGTTGCCCTAGCGAGGGAAAAAAATAATATGCTGAGTTTTTTTTTATACGGCCATTCACCTCAGCAGCTAATAATATAAATGCACATTTTGAAATATTCCAATGACTCTTATAAGAAAATAAATGGAGATTAAAGAAAAAGTATTAAAATTTGAAATGGCATGTGTCTCACCTTTGCAATTAGCGCCTCTGAGCGAATTGGCATTCATTGTCGAGCAAAGACAGGATTAAGCCACGCTATTGAAAGGAAGAAAAAGGTTTGATAAAAAGGCACGAGAAAGACACGTAAATTGTAATGATTCGAACAGTGTAAAGGGAATGTAATGATAGGAAGTACCTGACCCTTAACTATGTAGAACGGGAGAATCCCTTGAGATACTGTCAATCGGGAGATTGGTTAACGGAGCCACGCTCTTCTTGGAAACAAATACACGAACCTGCTCCCTCCATTCTCCTTGTCTGCCATTCCAATCTTTTATTCCTGCACCTGTGATGGCAACAAAGCCTTTTGTTTCAATCTTAGTCTCCTAATGAATCACCAGAGATCTCAATTTCAGCCTTGTCATAAGCATCTCTCTTGCGTGGATGTAAGAAACCTCAATAAATCATAGATTGTTTTTAATTGTCCGGTCAATTCGCTTAATGTTAACAATACTTGAGTGTCGTTTAACAGTAATTGGAATTTTTATAATTTAGATATTGATATCTCAGTAAAATATTCTTATGGGCAATTTGTAATGTCGTGGTCGAGTGGCTAGCATGGTAGTCTCGCAATTAAAAGGCAGTGAGTTCGATTCCCGCCAGCGCTTGGTCCGACGCTGAGTCCAAGGAAAAGTCTCTTTACACCCAATTTACGTATTGCACTATGGTGTAAAATAGAACCCGACAGTAAACAATTCTGTCGGTGTGTTAGGAGGTATGCGTTGATGATCATCAGTTCTGCGTAATACTCCCCTTGTAGTTAAGATTAACTTATATGAAATGGTCTTCCATGGGGATAATTGTTGTAAAGTCTGTGGGTCTGTATTGAGCGGGGATATGGACTATATACCCATCTTTATCTTGTATTAAGATCTAATCTTGGTTGATTCTCCTCTGTATTCACAACAGGAAACGATTAAAGACATCCTTGTGTTTTTACATGTAATTTTTAGAATCGAATTGAACATTTTTAAAACTTCTAGCAGCTTTTCCCATCTCCGTCCCATAATTTTGTTACACAATTAATAATCCGCAGGGTTATGAAACAGAGGATTAAATAACACAAGGAACTTAAGCTGAATGAGAAAATTAGACATAAGCTTATCATTAAAGTAAAATACTATGTTATAACGATTGCACAAGCTGTCAAAACAAAATGATTTATAATTAAAGTATAGCAAATTAAATTTTCCATATTGTTACTTAGTGAAGGAAAATTGTATTTTGCTCTGACTTCCACTCAGTGGCTAGAGTAAATATGTTTTCGCTTTTCAAACGAGAAAGTAAACGCGTTTAATGTGTCCGAGCGGCGCATACACCAATCCTAATAGTAGCTGGCAAATGGATCTTTAAATTAAAAAAAAACCCCACCGTTAAGATTGTCAGATTCAGTCCGCTGGTCGAAAAGGAGTAAGAAATTTCGATCTAAATCTAGATAAAATAATATCTAGGCCGAAACATTAATCTAGATTTGGCATCTAAGTTTCAAAACTTTTCACATCAAGCCCATAGAACAATAATTTGCGCGGGATTTTTAAATTTAATTCGACGCGCAATGGACATGCTTCGGGGTGTAGGTACTTTTTAGTGACCGGACACGTTTCGGAGTCCTACAAATTGAATAATGTTGACTACTGAATTAATTTACCTTGTCTCAATAGAAAGCATCGATTTATTCACGGGTGCTGCAACTGGACACGGGGCTCACAGCATAGTAATACAATGATATACACACAGAAATAAAAACAAATATCAAAGTACAGCACTGAAACAACATATTATTTTTTGCAACATTTTAATTTTCATTACTTTCACACCTCCTTTCCCTACCAAATAACTCCACTTCATCTCGACATGTCCATTATCATCTAAAGCTTAGATTTCTTATGTATTTGCCCCAGTATATTTTTTTCTTTCTCTCCTTGTTCTAAAATCTATTGAACTCTCCCAAAGACATCTATTTGGACTTTGAACACGAACCGTATTTGAGCCAAAGGGGTTTTAATAAAACCAAAATGTATAGACATTCAAATATGACATTGCCGAAATGAAACAGACAAGACATATGCGAAGGTATGGAACGGAAAACATATTGAGAGCAGAGGGTACCGAACTGTCACCACTGCAACATTTGTTTGGGGTTACTTCATACTATTAAAATGACTTTAGTCACTATCTATAGTTAGCATCTTTCATGAGCCTTACTATGTTGCTCGTGAATCTTAATGTTTGTTTCGAAACTATGTACTGAAGGTAAAACATTGAAACCTATAGTAGAAAAATACTATTGTTGAAAAGGAAAGAAAACAAATTCCGGCATTATCCCAGAAAGAGTTGGGTTGTTGTTATTTAAAATTCCTATTGGTATTAATGATGTCAATGAAGACATTATATTATACGCAATGGGATAAAGTCATATACGTTATGCATAGACATTTTCGGTATTTCAAATATGACGAAGGTAGAATCATCTGTTTGGAATCAATTTTTACCAATCTGCCCTTTACCTTTCTTTGATGGGCTGTTAATCAATTTACATTTTAAGAACAAAATCTTAAAATAAAGCATGAACATTAATTCTTAAACTATTCAATTTCGTTTACCATTTTTTTAAACTCTAAGACTTCTATGTTATATTCACAGAAATACAAATAATAATGCTTTAAGTAAATTGCAAAAACGATTTGATAAATATGATAAAGAGGCTATCACGGTCGAGTCATCGACGTTTGAGAGTCACTTGGGAAAAGGCCAATGTCTTGCCACTGTCTTGAATGAGAAGTCGCTGTGTGTATGAACGGCGTTTGCCAACAATCAATCAAATCAAATTAAATCACATAAGTTTCACCTCCACCTCCCCGTTTGCGTGGGCGTACATTTTGCAGCTTTAAGAATAATATCCCTTTAAAACGTTTAGTTCTTAAAGCTCTTTTTTTTCCAGATTGCTATGATGGTCTTTTTTCTTTTTTTTTGTTCTTGAAGAGTATTAATTCATTATAACAATTCGTTAATGCTGATGGCCACAACAAAAGATGGAACGATGCTCTTGAAACACTCCGGATATCCTCTCAGGTAGTGAAACACCACTTTTGGTCTGCAAGATAAAAGACTTGGGATTAATCTCCCTTTCATAACGACTCTCACCGGAAGCTATGTTTGCGGTCACCTCATTGACTTGAATCCGGGTTTTTATTCCCCCTTTTCACGGCTTTGTTTCGTCAACCCGGTGGTTCTTGCCATTCTTGTTTGCTCAACTCCTTTTCGCGATACTTTGATTTTCTCCCATTCTCGACACCATCGCTTTTAGTGGTATATAATTAAATATTTTAGCCTAATTGCAGTATCATGGTTATGTGAATTCCTTTTTTAAACTGTCGATTTTATTTCGACAATGGGTTAATGATCGGCAGAACAAATGATTTAAGATTGAAGTTGCGTGTCTTTGTTACATTATAGTAATTAAAGAAAGTAGTTCTTTATTAATCATGGGCATTCTTTCACCAGGACCCATTTTTTCTTATTTATGAAATTGACATTTTCAGTTTGTGATACAATGTGAATGAATAGAACAGACTGTCTACATAAGGCAGTCTAAGAAAGGCGTTCTTTAAGATCGATAAAAAACGATTAATGAAATGAATGAACGGATAAATTGCTGTATTGAGAATCGACATTCACCATTTTATAAAATTGAAAACATTGATTTAGTCTACCCATTTGCGACCTCAGAGGACGAGATTTGACTCTTCTTTTACTAACTATACTTTGACGAAACCATTCTTTTAAATAATGATCTTCTTGAATTATATCAGGAACGAATTACAACTCTTTTTTACACTTATAGTTAAAGTTTACCATTGGGAGAGATACATTTATTGAAGTATTTTCTAGTTGTTTGCCTGGGGAAATATTTTGGATAAATATTATTGAAATAATAAAATAGATAACCATGCATTATGCAGACGTTGGTGTCGTTCAAGTGAAAAATAATAATAATATTATGAAATGGAGGGGAAACTAAATTTTAATCCCCTAAGTATTATATTTATTGTAAAAAAAATGTTGATTGAAGATTACATTTTATGCACATACACCTCATGATATAAAGGTAATTGATTCATTTTATTATTATTTTACCATGCTTTATTTTGCTGTTAAGAACATTTGATATTCAAGGGAGACAACCATACCACATCGAGTCCAAGCTAATTCCTGTGTAGATGATGAATGAAGATGAATCTTTATTAATTGATTTGCTCTACAGGGGCGATGGAACATTGAAAGTTAATGTCATATTAAAAGTGAGTTTAACAGTAAGTTAAAATTTTTAAATTTGATGAAAACAGAGTGTAAAGAAGTGAGGTCAATTGTACGATGATGATGATTATGACGGTGATGATGGTGACGACGATGATGTAGGTGGTAATGCCGATAACTAATAAAGGGGAATTCATTATCTACCTTAAAAGGTGATGATTATTACAAATTCAATAATTCAAAAGGTCTTAAGGAACTAATTACGCGTTGTTATGAAAACATCTAAACAGAATGAATAAAGAAAATAAAAAGATGATGACTCTAATTGAAAATGGCGAGCTAGACGAAATTAATGTCTTTCAACAGTGACATAGCACAAAGTAAACCCTATGAGTCATGCTTTTATAATCCGTTCTTTTCTCATAATCATGTTTTGTCTTTGTCCATAATTAAGCCATCACCTTACAACATTACTAACAAATTAAACTTGTTACATGGTACATGTATTACAACCCAAGAAATACCGGAATGAACCGCCTCTAACTAGATCTAGTAACCAATGGACAAAATTAAAGGTAAGAGTGCTACTAAATAAATAAAAATCATACCAAATGTATCTGTGTCCAGCTCATGACAATTTACAATTCATTTACAACGTCACTTTTTTTAAAAACTTTTTTTTTTCTTTTTTTTTTTTTTGGAGGGTTGGGGGAAGGGGATGGGAATGGGAATGTAATGTAGTGTATCCGGTAATGTGATTACAATTTCTGACGTTTAAACTTTGGTAAGTCTATCAAAGCATTGATTTTGCGTAATGATTTCTACATAAAAAGAGCGAATAAAACACTACTTACTGCTGATCGAATCAAAATATACTTTGTGTGAATCGACGGGGATATGCCAGTTCAAAAAACAAAACAAAACAAAATAAACAAACAAACAAACCAAAAAAAAAAATAAATAAAAGAAGAAGAAAAGAAAAGGAAAAAAGAAGAAAGAGACAAAAAATAAAATATAACAAAACAAAACACAAAGGGAAAAAAAAACAAAAACAATAACCGGAAACTTGAAACCAAAATAGATCATTCTACGAGTTATTAAACCATTCCTTATCTCCGGTGTTAAATTACTGAAACAGCTGGTACAGGTTCGCCACCAAGGTGTGATAAACTAACCAGTACTATTTTGCACATGGAGTTTAATGGATCAATTTGGACATGGGGGATTGAATATGACTAGAACTAGAAGACCAGGTGATTAAAACTATTGCTCGCAATCCTATTGACCGTGTTTGAGACCAAATTTGCATTTGGTTTGTTTGTTGCTGTTGTTGTTTCTGTGTTGTTTTTGTTTTTGTTATGTTTGTTATTTTGTTTTGTTTTTTTGGTAGGGGGGGGGGGTGCTTTTTTTTGTTTTTCTATCTTCCTTTGGGCAAGATAGCTTGACCCGATTGCCCTGTTCGGGGTACTGCGCTTGATGCATGGGTATAATGCCAAACCTGCCGATAAAAATACAATCTGCAGGGAACAGTTTACTTACACCCGTAGTATGACCTGAAACAGAAAAACAATTTTAAAGTCCACTGAGCTATCCTGAATTGTTATAACATTATTGGATATCGTATAAGGAAAAATAAAATTATCATTGATGGCTACACGGAAGTACATTGCATATGGATTGACAACCAGTTTAATCTTAAATTTTATTTACATACAGTATAATTATAGCCCAATGCTGGTGACATTGATATCAGATAATCAAACATTTCACCAAAAAATCCGACATGTCTATTATTATCATTGCCAAGATATTCGTCTTGGGCATCTACCATAGTGGCAGACTGATCTAGAAAAGTCTGGAAAATAATGTCTGATAACTCAGTCCGTGGTAGTTAACTTTCCTTCACTGTGGCATCGTGGTCTAGATGTAAACACTTGGGCTGGGGATCGAAAGGTCCCATATTCGAATCCCGTTAGGGCGCGATGTTGAGAACTCGGAAAAGGCTCTTTATATGCATTTCCTCACCATACCCAGGTGTAAATGGGTACCTGGCTATGGGTAGAGTAAGATCTTGTCAGTATGCTACACATAAGTGCCTTTCATCGGGTCGCACCTCTATAATAATAATGCCGGAGGTTGAGATGGGTTTTGGGATGTAATGGCCTGCAAAGCGCAGTGGGCACATTGATTAGTGGGAACTTGCAATACAAGTATACTCTGTTTGTTTTTTTCACTGGCAATTAATAGATTAAGTAAAAGTAATACGAGTGGTGGTCAGTGAAATTTATGCTCACGATGACAGATCGTTTTACGGGTAAACATTTCCAGAATTTTTCTTTATCAGACTGTCAGTGTGTATGGTTATGGACTAAATCTAACTTAAAGGTCAGTAAACTGTTGTTGTTATTGTTGTTATACCAGACGATAGTGACTTTCAGTTTATTTGATAAATTATATTAGTGTGCGCGCACGTGTGTGTGTGTGTGTGTGTGTGTGTGTGTGGAGGGGGGGGAG
>JASKDV010192765.1:0-11442 GCA_032466395.1 Aegires albopunctatus
TATTATTATTATTATTATTATTATTATTATTATTATTATTATTATTATTATTATTATTATTATTATTATTATCATGTCAAAGTAAGATCGAGTCATATAAAGTAACTCTTGATAGCGATAGTTATTTTTGCCTTTGCAGCAGGAAAATTATACTTGAACAAAGGAGTTCCTTTTACCCTCAACATTAATTTGTTGATCAGGTAAGCTTTTTTAAAATTTTAACAAATCAATCCAAACTTGTTTTCTCATGTCAAAGATAAACGTTTTAGACAATCTGGCAGACATTAGGCACATGACTCAAAGCGCTTTTGTCGTTATTATAATGCATAATATTGTCTATTATTAATGAATTCTAATTACAGTAATGTTTTATCCCACGAAAGCCCAACACCAATAATTCAATTATCAAACAGATTTCACAAGAAGAGTTTTTAATTGACGATCATAGCTATGAGGTTGAGGGTGCTCAATAATAGATTAGGGTTTTCCGATCAATATCTCTGAATGGGGCTACTACTGTTGGTTGATTTTGATCTAACTCGTGTTTTACATACATGACATATTTTATGTGATTTATTATATGTTTTGTGTGTGTGTTTGTTGAATCGATTGCTAGTCTTTGTAAAGTCAGTGGCCCAGTGGTTAACGCGATTTCAACACGAGAAACACATCTACACCAGTCGGCTGGCTGACTTGGTAGGATCATATTCAGCTTGACACACATTTTCTCGATAACCACGGGTCCTCTGATAAGGCACTTTGTGCCATCTACCTCACTCGCTTCAAGTGTGAATGAATACCTTACCTGGACGTTAAGACAACGTTGTCCGTGTCCAAATATTATATTTGCGCCTAAACGGGCTTCTAGTCTTGTTCTATGTGTTCTGTCTCAACAGTCCGGTACTCATTCCCACCTGAGTCGAGTGTAGTAGATGGGACAAAAGTGATTTACGTAAGGACACAACGCCAGTAACCAATGACTAGTGGCTATCAAGTAAATTTGTATCTAGCGGAATACGATCCCACCAAGTCACTTAGCCGATCGGAGTCGGTGAGAAGAGCCGATTGCTTTTCTCGTGTTCGAGACTGACAACCCCAGCATTGAATATTTTGGTTGAGTTTGCGTTGCTACCCATTCTGGTATTGTGGTCAGTATCATCACTTTCCAAGTGACCACTTTTACACCTTGAATGCCACTGCTGCTGCGACTTCTACTGCCACCGCCACCACGACCAATATTAACTTAACCAACATTACGCCATCTCCACCACAATTTCTACAACGACGTCAATAAATGACCACAAGCACTGACCTCAAATCCGGGAACCTGCGTCCATTTCGTGTAGTACGCGATAGATGAAACATCTACAGACAAGAGATCCCACTCGCCACTCAGTCTGTAGTATTCCAGAACCGTTTGGCCTGCCTTGAACTTGATCTCATTAGCTGACAGACCCATAGAAATCAGCTGGAGATGTAATTTGGTGGATAGAAAAGGTAGTCTTATAATCATTATCCTCACCACTAACGTCACTTTTACGACCCTATACCATCATTATCCTCACCACTAACGTCACCTTTACGACCTCTATACCATCATTATCCTCACCACTAACGTCACCTTTTCGGCCCCTATACCATCATCATCCTCACCACTAACGTCACCTTTACGGCCTCTATACCATCATTATCCTCGTTATCCTCACCCCTAACGTCACCTTTTCGGCCCTTATACCATCATTATCCTCACAACTAACGTCACCTTTGCGGCCTCTATACCATCATTATCCTCACCACTAACATCACCTTTACGGCCTCTATACCATCATTATCCTCACCACTAACGTCACCTTTACGGCCTCTATACCATCATTATTCTCACCACTAATGTCACCTTTACGGCCTCTATACCATCATTATCCTCACCACTAACGTCACCTTTACGGCCTCTATACCATCATTATCCTCACCACTAACGTCACCTTTACTGCCCCTATACCATCATTATCCTCACCACTAACGTCACCTTTACGACCCCTATACCATCATTATCCTCACCACTAACGTTACCTTTACGACCCCTATACCATCATCATCCTCACCACTAACGTCACCTTTTCGGCCCCTATACCATCATTATCCTCACCACTAACGTCACCTTTACGGCCCCTATACCATCATTATCCTCACCACTAACGTCACCTTTACGGCCCCCATACCATCATTATCGATATTATTACCATCTTCATTACTATAGTAGATAGTTATTATCTGTTGTTGTTGTTGAACTTATCATATATCGCAATGCATAGCGTAGGTGTACGTCTGGCGCCCTTTAAGAATCATTGCATTCCTCTTAACGACAGCAGCTGCACAGAGGACGTAAGGAAACCTTTTGCTACCTGGTCCTGAGATTACATCCTTCAGACACGGAAAATACCAGGTACATATTCACACCTGAGGCGAGTGAAGTAAACAGGACAAATATGCAACCCAGAAGACAAAAAGGTCAATGATTTACTTTACAGAAACCTTTGCCATAGCAAAAAGAAAATAATAAATATCTCAAACAAGATAATATCAACTAGTATTTGACATAATATGACAACAAATGGTACGATTATGTTCAAAGTAGAACGCTGTGTTATTAATTAACGAAATTACATAACAAGCGAGGACTTTTATCATCTAGGCATGTTGATTGCAATCTATTTTTTGTAATCGAGGCGTTGCCTAAAGTTTTAGTTTTTCAATGCAAGGTTGCCACAACATTGCTAAAGTCCAAAGTGAGGGCTGAATATTCAATACGGGCCTAACCGAGGAATGTTATGTAATTTTGTTAAAGAAACCATCATAAGGTTGATAAATTAATTTATATCCCATCCCTACTATAATACTACAAGATGGCCGTAGAGAGGTAACAAAAAACTCGAAGAAAGAATACAATTTTAATGTGGAAGAAATGGAGTAAAGAAAGTTTAAACAATTCAGAGGCAAGAAGAGGGCCAACTGAGGGCTCTGTGGCAGCCCTGCTGGTCTAAATTGTTGCTACGCAGTCAACATTGTTAAAACGCTTTAATGATAAATAATGTGATACTACCTAAAAATATATGTATGATATAATATTGATAATCCTTGCTTTTCAGTAACAATATGCATCCCCACCCTGCCAATGTGGCGGATGGATCCTGTTGAAGCTTTTTCGTCTTTGACGACCAACCCATTGATGCCTACGTTCTAATTTTCAAATATGGCTTCCATTCATGAAGGGTCAATGATAAATAATTATACTCAAGGTCAAACGACGAGTCCTTGGAAAATCCCTCTTTACGGGCATTTTTCTCTCAGCAATCAGGCGTAAAAAAGTCACCCGGAATAGGCAGCTAAAGACCCTATCCGTATGCCAAAGCTAAAAGTAAAGCGCTGATAGTCAGGCTGCTCCTCTGTATGCTACCCTGCGAGTTAAGAAGATATTAGAGAGAAATGACCTGCCCGTGGTTGAGGGGAGGGAGGGGAAAGAGGGCATACATTGATGTAAAATTTGTGAGTCCGTCAAATACATATTCTAAAATTCATCATCTTCATCTTCATTACTATAATATCTCGCTGAAACACCGCTGATATTCTACTCGTATCACGTGATCGACTGACCTGAATCTGACAGTGTTGCTTGTCAAACGGATACTTGAGTAGGGATAAGGAACAGGACGTGGAAAACAGGTTTCCAGGAATCCATACAGTCTCCCCATCGGCCATCACTATCACTGGGCTGATTGGGGGATGAAAATAAATAAATAAATAAATAAATATAGCCTTTATTGTCCTCTAGGGAACATTCTTTTTTGGCTACTCTCGAAGGAAGACCGCAGAGCAGCGCCGCCAGGGCAATTTGGGTAAATTATCTTACCAAATGATAATACTAGATGCCGAAGTGGGGCGATGCCACTAACCACTCGGCCATCTAGCCTCCAGTACTCTTTTTACAGCTGAGCGGGTGAGGAAAATGCATGTAAAGAGACTTTCCCAAGGTCTCAACGTCGGACCTAGCGCCAGCGGGAATCGAACTCACAACCTTTCTTAACATGTATGCCAATGTAAAATGAATTTCCACTTGTGGATGAAATAAAGGAATTTTATTATTTTATTTCATTTTTGTTCATATAGCTCTGTAATTGAAATGAAAGCATTGAGAAAATATCGATTAAGATGTTGAGAATATTAGTGACAGGCAATGTATTCTAGAGATTTGCATTGGGGGTTGGTGATTGCAAGGTGCGGGGTTCGAATTAGGCGCGAAGTTGAGTCCATGTAAAATGAGTACCTTGCTGCTATAGATAGAGTCAGATCTAGTCAGTATGCCAGAAGAAAATGCCCTTCATTTGCGCCTGTCTATATTTACTCTAAAAGGGATGTTTGTTGGTAAAGCACCTGAAGCAAATTTAGATTACATGTGCTATTATTATTATACAAATGCCTTTATTTGAATGCCATCTCTCGCCTCTTTATACTCGAGGAAACGCTGAGAAAGATTCAGGTTGTAAACGAAAGGCAAAGGGGAAGCGGTAAACACAGTTAGAAATATATAGAGTTCCCACAAGACAGCCAGACAAATATTGTAGACATTTTTAAGACCGTATCAAGACCCTTTCCTGGTAGAACAGGGCCAAGATTACACAATGTCGAACTCATTTATATTAATTCGTTGATTTCGACGGCCATTTCCGGTTATTCGGGAAATTTTCTTTCTCGTGACTGTTCTTTGGTTTTCCCAGAACCAAATCATGAAATTTTTAAATTCCTGACATTTTCCAGACCTTATAGTTAAAAAATAGAATTCCTGAACTTTTTCCAATTTTAAGTCCTTGTGGGAACCCTGAGTATAGTACTAGTACAATGTAATGGGGGCTATCTAATTATTGGTCCCTTTATTAATTTGAATTTCAATATTCTCGAATCTCTTTCCTCGTTCATCTGTAACCACCAGCAAAGATATCCAATTCTAATATTCTCTTTCTTCGTTCACCTGTAATCACCAGCAAAAATATCCAATTCTAATATTCTCTTTCTTCGTTCACCTGTAATCATCAGCAAAAATATCCAATTTTAATATTCTCTTTCTTCGTTCACCTGTAACCACCAGCAAAGATATTCAATTTTAATATTCTCTTTCTTCGTTCACCTGTAATCATCAGCAAAGATATCCAATTTTAATATTCTCTTTCTTCGTTCACCTGTAATCATCAGCAAAGATATCCAATTTTATTATTCTCTTTCTTCGTTCACCTGTAATCATCAGCAAAGATATCCCTCTTGTCCAACGTATTAGTTAACAATACTCTTGGGCGCCAAATCTGTTCTGGTAGTGGGTGGATCAGCTCTTGTCCACCAAACATTGACGGGACCCATCGGACTCTCTGGGGAAGGATGGAGGTTAAATATACAGAAATAGTGACCACTTTTATTGTGTGTATTGCCTAGAGACCTTAGCCTCTAAGAACTATACAACGATATTTCCCTTCATCTGACCGACAGCAGAACGAAACACATAGGACAAGACTGACAGCCTGTTAGGCGAGAACACTTTTGTTAGTTATTTGAAATTTAACTCAGTCCACCATTATCGGTGATCTCAGGGTTTGCAATGGGCTGGTGTCTGCAATGTTGTAGAAAAGGCAATGTTAAAATGTTAATTCAACGTAAATAGATGAAAATATGATTTAAAAAATATATATGAAATATTAACAGTAGGCTTACACGGTTATAGTTAGTTAAAACAGTTTAAATCGTGTTCAATAATTCAATATCTTTTAAAATGTTGAATATGATTGAGAGGTGTACTTCTATCAAAAGGGTGAATAAATTCCTCCGAGGTTAAAAGCTCGGAATTAGATCCTTAAAATAAATTTCCCCAAGGGATCAATGACAGGAATTTTATTTTCATTTAAAACAAAAATTCAAAATAAAATAAGATAAAAACTTAAAACTGTATAGCCATCAGAGGGACACAACGCTATATGTATTATGTCAAAGTTAACATTCTATTAGTGAAGGCAAAGTGGAAGACAAAACGCTATATGTATTATTTCAAAGATAACATTCTATTAGTGAAGGCCAAGAAAAGACAAAACGCTATGTATTATGTCAAAGTTAACATTCTATTAGTAAAGGCAAAGAAGAAGACAAAACGCTATGTATTATGTCAAAGTTAACATTCTATTAGTAAAGGCAAAGAAGAAGACAAAACGCTTTATGTATTATTTCAAAGATAACATTCTATTAGTGAAGGCAAAGAAGAAGACAAATGCTATGTATTATGTCAAAGTTAACATTCTATTAGTGAAGGTAAAGAAGAAGACAAAACACTATATGTATTATTTCAAAGATAACATTCTATTAGTGAAGGCAAAGAAGAAGACAAAACGCTATATGTATTATGTCAAAGTTAACATTCTATTAGTGAAGGCAAAGAAGAAGACAAAACGCTATATGTATTATGTCAAATTAATATTCTATTAATGAATGCGAAGAAGAAGACAAAAACGCTATATGTATTATGTCAAAGTTAACATTCGTATTAGTGAAGGCAAAGAAGAAGACAAAACGCTATGTATTATGTCAAAGTTAGCATTCGTATTAGAGGCAGGCAAAGAAGAATTTCTATCACGACACTATAAGGATAATGATGGGAATCTATTTCTTCATTAAACTGGAAATGTTTGACAAGATAGCATACATCACAAGCCTTGCTGTTGTCATTGATGGTTGTGATGATGATGATGAAGATGATGATGATTATGATGTTAATGATGATGTAGGTTATGCTTATAATGATGAGATTTAAGATGATGTTGGTGAAAACTAAGATAGTAATATATCTAATTTTTGCGACTAAATAATACATGATGATGATAAGGAGGAGGAGAAGGAGAGAGAGGAGGACGAAGTTAAAGATGTTTATAATGAAAATTGTTTATAACCAAAACGACGAGGATGACAATAATGAAGATGATAATATGATGATACCGCTATTGGTAAAGACGATTCCTTACCTCGTCCTTCCAAGTGAAGGTGAAGACACCATTACATACAAAGGACTGGGTTTTATCATCTACCATCACTATGGAAACCAGACCAAAGTCAACCGTAACCGTAATGGCATGGGACTGATTCAATAAAGGGACCACTTCCGTGTTGTAGCGTTTCTTGTGTAATAGTGTGTCAAAAAGGGCAAAGGTGTGTTCATACAGTTGGCATTGTAGGACTGCCAGGTGCATTAGTATCAGAAGCAGTGATAAAAATAGCAGCCTCATCTTTGACGTCAGTCAATGATTCTCCAACATTGCATCTGGTTCGGACGCTCTCGAATATTCGGCATATAATTTCTGAGATCTTCAAAGTAAAGTAAACAATAAAAAGAAAAGAAAAAAAAAAAAAAAAGAAATGGCATTTTAACAAATAACGCTTAATAGTGATATACCTTAGTAGCTGTATGAGGCAGAATGAAGAAGCATTAATAATTATATACTAAGATAAGATAAAAATATAACTTTCTGCTTAAGCATTCAGTATTAAAAAATAAAAAAGAGTACTATATAAAAGGCAATTGAATTCTGCCACCACCCAAATCAAGGATATATAACTCCATAGTGATCGCCATCGGAACTTATCTACTAAAATGTGCCAGATATAGATCTGAGTCTAAGGAAGAAGGTAAACCTTCCCTGAATAAAAATAAATCATTTGGTTTTACCATCTCTGAGCGTAATCCATAAGAACATCACCGCCAATGTAAACAAGACTGGTGTAAATTACCTAACCCAAGAGTTAATCGTGGTGTCTCAAATGAGATCCGTTAATGCTATAATTCAATGTCTTGCGAAGCTAACAGCGTATCCTTTCGGAAACCGATAGTTATGAAGGCCTACTTAACGCGTCTGGTGGTGTGACTGAACAGATTTTGAAGCAGAAGAATTTGATTCATCTTCCTTGTGACCTTATACTTTCATAATACGAGATAGTCATAAAACTTGAATACTAAAACTTCAACACTTTTAAAAATATAAACTTAAGTCTCTCCTCCACCACTCCCCCCCCCCACCACCCCACTTTTGCCACATTCAAGTACACAAAAACAGATTTGATGGGAACGAAGTGAATATCATAATCCATTAAGAGAAACTTTTAAGCACGATGAATTATCGCAAAATGGAACTGGATGCTTATTAAATGAATAGTCTTATCACAAATATTGTCAAACTATGATACCACCACGGATCATGTATATTATGCAAATCCATAACTTAGATTAGATATGATTATTTCATCTCAAACATGATTTAGTAGTTGAAATAATTATAAAGTTGATCTTATAGAACGCACATTTTCATTGGGTAGCTGGGTCCACGGAGCTTTGAGAACAGTTATATGCTACTTGTTGAGTTGTCCACTGACAGTAGAGGTGTCACAACAACGTAATGAGAGTATATTGCTTCTGGCGCACCAAAATTAGTGTTGGGCAAAAGTCTGGCTTTTAAATCCAGTTTTTAAAATCCAGTTAAATATCCAAATAAATTTACTACATCGTCTAAAGTCCGATCTTCTTTGGAAAGTTGGCCAGCTTTTGCATAATTCTCCCAATGACAATTACAATTATAAGCTCCCATTCGGCCGTTGTTTGCGCACGTATTCACCAAATTAATTTATTATAATTCTCAACATCCTAAGTCTCCAAGCGATGGTTTTAAGCAGTTGAGCCAAACATTCAGAAATAGAGTCAATTATGCAATGGAGCACTCAACCTAATGTTAGTATGACCAAATTAATACCACAATTGTCTTTTCTTGATCTATATTGTTTTACTCAATCAATCCTAAGACCAATTAGTATACTCGGCTTCGGCGAATATAGCGTTCAGCCCTACAAACGAGTATACTAGGTTGTTTGTGGTACCGCATTGTACGGCCCAAAGCGGTGGTGTCTGAGCACCTGCCCGGCTGTCAGGGGCAGGGCTGAATAAGTTAATGTGACAATTTATTAATAGATAGATATAAATCGATATACATGTATATGAAATTACACTAATGCATCTGCGTAGGAAAATACCATGTATAACATATCATATTTTTGTTCATTAACTCTCGTCAGCCGCAACATCAGTGCCGCCAAAGTAGGCAATTCGTGTGAATAAACGAATGAAGTTAGCCACGGTGACCTCAACCGGATTGGAACCTGCGACCATTTATTTATTACCTGCTATTCCAAAGGCATATCCGTGCGGCAACTTGTCACTTGTCAGAACCGCACTTTCTTATTAGATTCATGAGCGGCACCGAACAACAACTGCAACATCTCACGGGTAAACTATCCAATTGAGTAATTGCATCAGATTTTTTTTAATGTGGAGAAGGAAAAAACCCAAAAAACAACCCAACAATCATGGCCAACAGAGCAAACAAATAGTGAATAAACCTGATTTTACCCAAATTGAAACTGGGTATAATCAGAAACCAAATCATTCAATGATAAACTAAACCATTCAATGATAAACCAAATCATTCATTAACGGGCGACATTACAATCCAGTTAAAAAGTGATCCAGGTCAATGTCCCGCCCTACCCGAATAAATCAAATAATGGTTTATCAAATATTTAATGTTGATCAAATCACTTTAATTGATACGGTGTCAGTTAATGTGAATTTCATTTTATTGATTATTTCAGTGATGGTGATATCGTTTGTCAATACAAGCATTTACAAAAGTTTAATTCCAAAAATTTAATTGGCACAGACAAGGTAAATGTTATCTGTCGTACGATCACAGTAGAGGTACCAATTGACATTTTTTATACAGTCAGCTCCGTTTATCGGCAAGACCTCAAAACCGACAAGACCTCAAAACGGGCAAGATTGGTGCAATTATTACAGGTTACAATTAATTGATTATGAGTTACTAATTACGTAGTTTAAAGTGATTTCAAACATTCATAATGTGATATGTCCGTTAGAAGAATAAACCTTTTATTCATATACTTACTTTATTTAAGTGCTGCCATGAAGTGGGTTTGCTTTTGCCCCTTGAAGAAATGGATGCACATAATATCAAAATGCAAACTTTAAACAGTTCATTATGAGTAGTTGTTGTATTGAATTTTACCCATGTCCACTACTTTGGTGATATCAGGATTATCCTAGACTGCCTTGTAAACAGCCAAGGGTTCTTTTACATGCGTATATTACATATACACATGGGACATCCGATATTATAGTCCGTCTCCGATAGGACTTGGCACTCTTATATCCTAGCAACTTAAGGATAAGGGGGCAGAAGGAAAATTGGATTTTAAATTCATGCCTGAACCATGTGTAACCCTTGGGAAAGGTTGTTAACACGAATTGCCCAGGTTTGCGGCGTTGTTCTTACGACTGACGCTCGGTGGTAATAAATTTCCCTTCTGGGATGAATAAAGTTGAAATTTATATTAATTTAAAAATAAATAAATAACCACGACTATCAACGATGAGAACATCAAACGTTTAAAGAAACGTTATTGACTACCCGTGAAAATCCTCAACAGTCTTCCGAAATTCAGAGCAAAGATTACCATTGATGTTTGTGTTGTAAGGTAAGGCAGGCAAGGTAGAGCCCATATGGGGTAAAGAAGATGGTTTAGTGCACTTGTCTTAAAATGCACCCCTAATATTCAATGACCCCTTTCAATAGGAGGTCAGGGATAAATGAACGAACAAATAATATTCCAAGAAAAAAATAGTTAGCGTTTAATGGATGGTGTTCGAAACAGATGATGGAGCTTGACGCATTGACAACCAACCAACCAACCAACCAACCAACCAACAACAACGATGTAATTACAACAAAACACAAAACAAAACAAACCAACAACAACAGCAACAGTTGGTGAGATAATGCTGATGGATGCTCAGATGGACAAACTCAATGATGACAATGCCATGGGTTGAAATATTAATGATCTCATCAATCACATGACAGTCTCGATGTTAACACCCGTGGGGAGAATATGGAGAAAAAAAATGCCAACCAACCAATCGAGAAATCTGATAAAAAACATGAGATTGCTGGCTTCTTAGGTCGAGAGATGTTAAATTATTCATGATAATTTGTCTGCCGTTTAATTCATTCATTTCCTTTGATTTTCGCAATACTTGCAGAAATGTCAACGACACATCAGTAGAAATTATTTGCTATAATATTATTATCTTTATTATTATTAATATTATTATAATTATTATTATTATTATTATTATTACTATTATTATTATTATTATTATCATTGTTATTATTGTTATCATTATCATTATTATTATCGTTATTATTATCATTAACACTATTATTATTATTATTATTATTATTATTATTATTATTATTATTATTATTATTATAATTATTGTTATTGTTATTATTA
>JASKDV010192776.1:0-11442 GCA_032466395.1 Aegires albopunctatus
AGAGAGAGAGAGAGAGAGAGAGATTGAGAGAGCGATATTGGAAGATTGAAATTGAGAGGGGGGGGGGGGGGATGAGAAAGAAAGAAAGAGAGATAAAGAAGACAAAGATAGAGTGAGAGAGAGATTGAGAGAGACAGATAGATAGAGAGAGAGACACAGAGAGAGAGACACACAGACAGAGAGATACCTGTATAGACCATCTGAAATTGTATCGTTTTAGCGTGAAGTTGTTAATCCAAGGTATATGGAAATTGACTTATGCACTCATGCGTGGTTTGTACGGTATGGTTACATGTCCTATCGATCCAGTTAGGGATGTACTTCAGTATTATCAAATCAACACTTGGCAGTACATTGAAACATAATACAGGAACAATAACTCCATATTCGAGCTACAAAATTAAGTAGTAGATTAAATAATATGGAGGCTATCATTATACAAGTGAATTTAGATCCGTTGAATCTCATTGGATACTCTCTGGTTCCTTGACAATGAATGCATATCTAGTTACAACGTCAGAAATTAATAGCAAGACTTTTCTAAATCGGTTTTTATTATTATGTCAACACCGGAGGTAATTGAAATGAAAACGTATGTTGCACGAGGGAAATAATGTAGATATCGTTGACTATCTCTACCAACAAGGCGAAATCCCTGGAAATAATGTAGATATCGTTGACTATCCCTACCAACAAGGCGAAATCCCAGGAAATAATGTAGATATCGTTGACTATCTCTACCAACGAGGCGAAATCCCAATCTGCAACATTATAACAAAACGTGCCAAAAGTGCAATTATGAAAATGTCATTGCCTTATAAGAACCAGTAGTATAGGCAGCTCTATAATTAAATGCGATAGCTCCATAACATGTGATAGTGTATCATATTATGAAATAGGAACTTATACCTTGAAACACCTGGAATTAGCCATCCATTGACATTATTTTGTCTGTGTCACTATGTGTACCACACACTATGTCATTATGTGAAGCACACACTATGTCAATATGTGAACAACACACTATGCCATTATGTGAACCACACACTATATCATTAAGTGAAGCACACACTATGTCATTATGTGAACCACACACTATGTCATTAAGTGAAGCACACACTATGTCACTATGTGTACCACACACTATATCATTAAGTGAAGCACACACTAAGTCAATATGTGAAGCACACACTATGTCATTATGTGAACCACATAATATGTCATTTTGTGAAGCGCACACTATGTCATTATGTGAAGCACACACCATGCCATTAAGTGAAGCACACACTATGTCATTATGTGAATCACACACCATGTCATTAAGTGAAGCACACACTACGTCATTATGTGAAGCACACACCATGTCATTATGTGAACCACACACTATGTCATTATGTGAAGCACACACTATGTTGTTATGTGAAGCACACACTATGTTGTTATGTGAACCACACACTATGTCATTATGTGAACCACACACTATGTTTGAATAGCACGTGGATAGTCAGAATCCAATTTCATCAATTAGTGAAAATATAAATCTCGTCAGGGATGCTACGTCGACGCCTGGATAGGCAGACGAAGATATTTGATTGATAGGAGATATCTAATTGGTGCATTGATAGGAGATTTCCAATTGGTGCATTGATAGGAGATTTCCAATTGGTGCATTGATAGGAGATATCCAATTGGTGCATTGATAGAAGTCTTCCAATTGGTGCATTGATAGGAGATATCCAATTGGTGCATTGATAGAAGTTTTCCAATTGGTGCATTGATAGAAGTTTTCCAATTGGTGCATTGATAGGAGATTTCCAATTGGTGCATTGATATGAGATTTCCAATTGGTCGGATTTCTGCGTTATTTTTTATATGAGTCTTGGATTATCGGCCTTTCATGAAGATTGGAATAATTATATATCTATTATTATATCATGGTGATCATGGAATATATTGTAATAATTGAGAACAATACGTGGATGACCCAATTTGAAGGGTTATGTGGTAAGTCACGAAGTTGACCGTCTTATCAAAACCATCCTTTCTCGTGTTATTAAAACCATCCTTTCTCGTGTTATCAAAACTATCTTATCTCTTGTATCAAAACCATCCTTAATCGTGTTATTAAAACCATCCTTTCTTGTGTTATTAAAACCATCCTCTCTCGTGTTATCAAAACCATCCTTTCTAGTGTTATCAAAACCATCCTTCCTAGTGTTATCACAATTATCCTTTCTCGTGTTATCAAGACCATCCTTTATCGTGTTATCAAAACCATCCTTTCTCGTGTTATCAAAACCATCCTTTCTAGTGTTATCACAATTATCCTTTCTCGTGTTATTAAAACCATCCTTAATCGTGTTATCAAAACCATCCTTTCTCGTGTTATTAAAACCATCCTTTCTCGTGTAATTAAAACTATCCTTCCTAGTGTTATCAAAACCATCCTTCCTAGTGTTATCAAAACCATCCTTCCTCGTGTTATCAAAACCATCCTTTCTCGTGTTATTAAAACTATCCTTTCTCGTGTTATTAAAACTATCCTTCCTAGTTTTATCAAAACCATCCTTTCTCGTGTTATTAAAACCATCCTTCCTCGTGTTATCAAAACCATCCTTTGTCGTGTTATTAAAACCATCCTTCCTAGTTTTTTCAAAACCATCCTTTCTCGTGTTATTAAAACTATCCTTTCTCGTGTTATTAAAACCATCCTTTCTCGTGTTATTAAAACCATCCTTTCTCGTGTTATTAAAACCATCCTTTCTCGTGTTATTAAAACTATCCTTTCTCGTGTTACTAAAACCATCCTTTCTCGTGTTATTAAAACCATCCTTCCTAGTGTTATCAAAACCATCCTTTCTCGTGTTATTAAAACCATCCTTTCTCGTGTTATTAAAACAATCCTTTCTCGTGTTATCAAAACCATCCTTCCTAGTGTTATTAAAACTATCCTTTCTCGTGTTATTAAAACCATCCTTTCTCGTGTTATCAAAACCATCCTTTCTCATGTTATCAAAACCATCCTTTCTCGTGTTATTAAAACTATCCTTCCCAGTGTTATCAAAACCATCCTTCCTAGTGTTATCAAAACCATCCTTCCTCGTGTTATTAAAACCATCCTTTCTCGTGTTATCAAAACCATCCTTCCTAGTGTTATCAAAACAATCCTTTCTCGTGTTATCAAAACCATCCTTCCTCGTGTTATCAAAACCATCCTTTTTCGTGTTATTAAAACTATCATTTCTCGTGTTATCAAAACCATCCTTTCTCGTGTTATCAAAACCATCCTTTCTCGTGTTATCAAAACCATCCTTTCTCGTGTTATTAAAACCATCCTTTCTCGTGTTATCAAAACCATCCTTTCTCGTGTTATCAAAACCATCCTTTCTCGTGTTATCAAAACCATCCTTTCCGACATCTTAATTTTTAACTATCATTCTATCAATATCAGTTATGGCATCGCATCGATTTTATATAGTCGATACGCAATTTAAAAGAAAGCAAAAGGAAAAAGGGGAAAACCTGGGGGAGGGCGGGGGGTATGTAGCATAAGTAATTAGCTAATTAATTGTATGGATGTATTGTAGCCTATGTTTAACACTTTGGCCATTCATAACATCTGGATTCAATTTATTCCACAATATTCCAGAAACAATGCCTATGGCAATTACAGACTCAGGGATGTTAAATGTCTGACTGTCTGAGTTCCTGCTTCTCCTATTACTTTTGTTTAGTTCATTTATGGGGATATCTACTTGACCATTAATTGCTTTAATGAATATGACTCTTTTATTTCTAGATCTTTCTTCCTTTAATGGGTGTTCAATCCAATTGTTTCACATTGTGTCTCGTGCTATCTAGGTCCATAGATCTAAAAAATCCTTTTCACTATTGTTCGTGTTAATCTTTAAAAAAAAGTCAAAGTCTAAAAAAACTTAAGCTCAGAGAAAGATTCGATTGAGAGAAAGAGTCGAATGAGAGAAATAGTCCATTGAGAGAAAGTCGAATAAGAGAAAGAGTCGATTGAGAGAAAGAGTCAAATGAGAGAAAGAATCGAATGAGAGAAAGAGTCGATTGAGAGAAAGATTCGATTGAGAGAAAGAGTCTATTGAGAGAAGGGGTCGATTGAGAGAAAGAGTCGATTGAGAAATACAAAAGACAAAAATGTTGTAGGGTTTGATATTTGGGATTTTGAATTGTAGTTAAAATTTGAAACTTCCGGCAAATTATGTTTTTAACAGGAAGTCGTAAGTCAAATCTAATAGTTATGATTACAGGTGGGCGTGGCCTAATTTAATATTTTAATTAAGATTGACAATGGATTCCTTTATTTAACCAGTTAATGATGATATTACGATTCAATTATAACCAATAACAACAATTTTAATACATGTACTATACTTTCTCAGCATATAACGTCTTGTTGTTATTTTCACTTCTAACAACGCCCCTCCCCCCCCCCCCCCTTTCCCAGCCCCCATCCCTCTCCGTTCCAGATGACAGACTTTGATATTGATACGTCTTAGAGAATTGTTTTCCTCGTGCTATTTCCAAGTTTTTCCTTTCTTCGGTCGACCTTCATTGCTTGTAATGTCATCGACCAGGTGTCAGCTGAGACAGGTACCAAAAGTCAGTTGTTTGTTTGTTTGTTCGTTTACTTCCCGACCATTCCCACGTGCATTCAACAACTCCCTGTATTTGTGCGAAGCCATTGAATTCATCCCTGGAAACCTAGAAAACATTACACGATATTTTACACTCAACAGCTGCACGTTTCCTACCTGGTGGAGTCCAAGAGTGGAATAGTTTCACACCTCGTTCATCGATTACTTTGGCCTTGTTCTTGGATGCAGTTTACATGAGTATTGGCCTTTTGCTGTGAAGTAATAGATCGTCTGCTTAATTAAATCAAAGCAGTAATTTAATCCCTATGTTATTAGACGCGTGCATACCTCGGAACCTCAAGTAGCCGTATTGGATGTTCCAAGCTAGAAATTGATATCGTACAGAATTTACTAAAGGTGCTGTCTACGATTTGCATAGATTTCGTGACAGGCCTTTAATATCAACATGTGGCGTTTGCACCCAAAACCCAGTATGATTCTAGTTAGATTCGTCAAACATACATGTATACTGTGTGTAATGTCTGCAAACGACAAGCCTCCTCCTTCCCTACACCTGGGGTTGTAACATAAAAACGTTGACGGACTAATGAAAAAAAAAGATTCTTCTGACAACCAGTTGAACACTGATATTATGACCTCAAATCTTGTCTTTTGTCAATTTTATTTCATATACACCGGAATAGAGCGAGGAATATGCATGTAAAGGACCGTTCAACTTATCTGTGGTGTAATTCAAAGTTTAAAACAAATCTTGATAATGAAGATTTTAAGAACCATTGACGAAGTTCAAACGTTATTTCTGTATAATTATATTATTCTCGAAAAGATCGTTTTAAAACGATTACTTGCCCACATCAAAGAGAATACTCTAAAAGAGGATTTTTTCAATCCGACAATACCGGATGTGGCACACGAATACGTTGTAATATTGTAAATCGTCCTTGAACCGATGGCTGATCCTTACGATCCCAAGCCCAAACGTCTACCACTAGACCACAATGCCACGCCATGTTGTGTCAGTGAGATGGTCAACACACAAACATGACGGCCATGTTGTGTCGGTGAGATGGTCAATACACAAACATGACGGCCATGTTGTGTCAGTGAGATGGTAAACACACAAACATGACGGCCATGTTGTGTCAGTGAGATGGTAAACACACAAACATGACGGCCATGTTGTGTCGGTGAGATGGTCAACACACAAACATGACGCCATGTTGTGTCGGTGAGATGGTAAACACACAAACATGACGGCCATGTTGTGTCAGTGAGATGGTAAACACACAAACATGACGCCATGTTGTGTCGGTGAGATGGTCAACACACAAACATGACGCCATGTTGTGTCAGTGAGATGGTCAACACACAAACATGACGGCAATATCGTGTCAGTGAGATGGTCAACACACAAACATGACGGCCATGTTGTGTCAGTGAGATGGTCAACACACAAACATAACGCCATGTTGTGCCAGTGAGATGGTCAACACACAAACATGACGGCTATGTTGTGCCACTGAGATGGTCAACACACAAACATGACGACAATGTTGTGTCAGTGAGATGGTCAACACACAAATATGACGGCAAGGTTGTGTCAGAGAGATGGTCAACACACAAACATGACGTCATTTTGTGTCAGTGAGATGGTCATCACACAAACATGACGGCAATATTGTGTCAGTGAGATGGTCAACACACAAACATGACGCCATGTTGTGTCAGTGAGATGGTCAACACACAAACATGATGTCATGTTGTGTCAGTGAGATGGTCAATACACAAACATGACGGCAATATTGTGTCAGTGAGATGGTAAACACACAAACATGACGTCATGTTGTGTCAGTGAGATTGTCAACACACAAACATGACGGCAATATTGTGTCAGTGAGATGGTCAATACACAAACATGACGGCATGTTGAGTCAGTGAGATGGTCAACACACAAACATGACGGTAATGTTGTGTCAATGAGATGGTCAATACACAAACATGACGGCAATGTTGTGTCAGTGAGATGGTCAACACACAAACATGACGGCAAAGTTGTGTCAGTGAGATGGTCAACACACAAACATGACGGCAATGTTGTGTCAGTGAGATGGTCAACACATAAACATGACGGCAATGTTGTGTCAGTGAGATGGTCAACACACAAAAATGACTCCATGTTGTGTCAGTGAGATGGTCAACACACAAACATGACGCCATGTTGTGTCAGTAAGATGGTCAACACACAAACATGACGGGTGAATTTCTTTAAGATTTGGGTTTGACTCACAATTTGATACTTTTTTAAAGATTCTGATTGGACTGTTTTCGTGGTACACCAAACTTCATGATGTCACAGGGATAATTTCAAACGTTGCGATGTCACAGGTATTTCTTCAAACGTTGCGATGACACAGGAATTTCTTCAAACGTTGCGATGTCACAGGGATTTCTTCAGTGAGTCCTGCAATTATTGCCTCGATTTCTTCCTCTTCCATATAATATCATGTCGGGATTATTATTTTCCTCTCTCTGCACATGCACGTGGAGGTATTAAAATTATTCAATAAGGACATCAATCGACGCAGACCTAATATTGAAAACCTCAATAAATCCGCCATTTCGAGTGTCAGCCATTTTGCGAGAAATTTTCCAATCAATATGAGAGAAAGGGAAAACGATAATGAGAAGTGGGAATAACGAGGAAGAAGGGGAGAGAAACGGAGAGGAAGATGAAATAGAGAGAGAGAGAGAGAGAGAGAGAGAGAGAGGGAGAAGAGAGAGAGAGAAGGGGTAGAGAGAGATAGAGAGAGAGGGGGTGGATTGAGATAGAGAAAGGGGGGGGGTCGCTTCCTGAACACATTGACGATGGCAGTAACACAGATTTTAATTAATTATTAATTGATCATTTTGTATCAGTTGATTAATTGCACGCTCACAACAATCGACATTGCAACAGGATAGAGGGTTGTGAGTGATGCTATGCACTGTTCCTTAGCAATGTGTAATGAGACACTTTTAATGAACCTATAATCGTATCTTACCAAGATCCGAACATGGGACCTTTCGATTATCAACCTCTTCTACGGTGTCTCGATCTGAATTTTAGAAGTCAGACTTTCCTCACTTTAACTGAGTGTTTAAGAAAGGGTTGCAACACGAATTTCCTCATCCCATTTGAATGGACAACATTAAGGGGTTACAGTGACCTAGTGGTTTGCACAATTCAAAGACAAGAATACTCCAGCAATAATCATCAGCGACACTGGTCGTCTGGGTGGGATCGAATTCCACCTACTAGAACACAGGTTTTTTTAATAACCAAAAGTCATTGGTTTAACAAGTCTCGCTTTCTTCAATCAACGAGTACTAGTCCCCCAATATCGTCGTCTGTACCCTGATATGTAATATCGTCTTACAAGATGTAAGTCATCTATGTTTTCTGTATTTCTGTTTGCAAGCGGAATATATAGAATTAAGTAAGGCTATGTTGTGGATATCTTTATCTTTTACATCGATCAACAAAGTAGAAAAAAGATGAGACACAACAACAGCGCCCTTCCTTGAATGTGATTTCATTTTCTCTCCAAAGAAATCGGTCTACGCCCCGGGGTTTTAGGCCTACACGTTGATTCTTTGACGCGAATTGAATTTTCTTTATTCACATCCTTAGACCAGATTTTAACTGGATTCAATTGATGTTGTGGCATGGCAATCGATGACCAGAGAATGTCATTAATGAGCCTGGTGCAATTATGGAGCGTAATTTCTAACTATATCTCATACCGTGGCTTATTATCTGTAAACCCAACGTTTCATGTGGATCAATATCGTAGAAGGAAGCAACGAAATCGTAAGTAACACTTTGAAGATAGATAGCACGATGGAATAAATAAATAGATAAATAAATAGATGGAATAAATAAATAGATAAATGAATAGATAAATAGATATATAAATAATAAATAGATAAATAAATAATAAATAGATAAATAAATATTTTGTAGATAAATAAATAATAAATAGAATAATGAACAATAAATAGATATATAAATGATAAATAAATAAATAATAAATAGATAAATAAATGAATAGATTAACAAATAAAGCCTTTATTGTCCTTACGATACTGTATTGGGTTTTGTTTTTTGTTGTTTTTTGTTGTTGTTTTTGGTTCGCATCCCTCGAGGGAAACCTTAGAGAATCCTAACCTCGGAATCAGAGCAGCGCCGTCAGAGCTTTGGGGGTAAATTATCTTAGTCAATTATATAACTAGAGGCCGAAGTGAACGCCAGACTTGTCGATTATTGGCGATGTTTCTTAGTTTCTCTAGATCTTGTTGGGATGTTCGTTTGAGGCTATTTTCGTCGATCTTGTCTAGTGTGACTGGGAGAGTTGTATGAGGTTTTCCTCTGAACTTTTCGGCAATTGTGGTCGTAAAATAAAACTGTATGACTTTCTTTGTCGAACAATTTCTGGACTTCTTCTTAAAATGTTTCACCTTGCTTCAAGAATTCGAGTTGAAACGGGTCTCTCACTACCATTTTTAAAGAGAGATTCATTTGTAGTTTATCTGGCTCCAGATGTTTGCCATTTTGTTCGAGGATAGCCATTTTTCTTCCTTCTATGTCTTCCTTGCCTTATCTCACATCAGTCAACCGACTTTATAAACTTGTTTCCACTGGTCATCTTTCCTGTTCTAATTGGTCAGTTCTGTCTTATCAACGTTGACCAAAATGTTATTATTCTTTCTAAATGTCTTGACCCTACGAAACCTTGGTGATGATATCACTATAGTCTAACCCGATACAGTCTATGTCATGTCTCGGTTATTACATGGAGTGTGTCTTGTCTTTTTCAAACCTCCAAACACCTTGTAAAAGTTTGACAATTGTAGCAAATATGTAGCCTACGTTTGCGACAACATTTGAAGAGGAGGTTCGAGATATTTTAACCCCCCACCCCCAATCTCCCATAAGAAACGTTTGCTAGTTGCCACACAATGGCCATTGCCTTCTATGCGTATTTTCTATGGAAATCGATTGCCTTTTAACCAATAACAGACGAATGGAGTTGATCGACCAATACAATGAAAGGGAAAGGAGCGTTGAGGGTAGACTGATTGAATCTGAATTGTCAGTAAGGTGGCTTCATTTAAATGTGAACGGTTTCGATCACAGTCCAATACGGCTACCGTTTTCTATCAGTTTTCAATATTATACCCGTTCAATATACCCGTTCAATAAACCGGTTCAATATGCCCGTCAATATATCCGTTCAATAAAATGCTGAATTGACTCTTCAATCAAGCCCATTGTAGACAATTTCTTCCTTTCTTTTTCCTTCTCCTTCTAGCACAACGATTAGACGCAGTGACTAAGGTCCCAGGTGACATTATGCCAAGGGGGAATATTTACAGTTAGGTTTGATTTTGTAAGCACAGGTATGAACTCAAATTGTATCATCAAGCTTTCTTGGTTATTGTAAGCCCAAGTATGAACTCAAATTGTATCATCATGCTTTCTTGGTTATTGTAAGCACGGGTATGAACTCAAAATTGTTATCATCTACCATTTTTGGTATCAACTCAAGTTATTATCATCAATCTTTCTTGGTATCAACTCAAGTTGTTATCATCGAGCTCTCTTGGTATGAACTCAAGTTGTTATCATCGAGCTTTATGGTATGAACTCAAGTTATTATCATCGAGCTTTCTTGGTATCAACTCAAGTTGTTATCATCGAGCTCTCTTGGTATGAACTAAAGTTGTTATCATCGAGCTTTCTTGGTATGAACTCAAGTTATTATCATCGAGCTTTCTTGGTATGAACTCAAGTTATTACCATCGAGCTTTCTTGGTATGAACTCAAGTTATTATCATCAAGCTCTCTTGGTATCAACTCAAGTTATTATCAACAAGCTTTCTTGGTATGAACTCAAGTTATTATCAACAAGCTTTCCAGGTATCAACTCAAGTTATTATCATCAAGCTTTCTTGGTATCAACTCAAGTTGTTATCATCAAGCTTTCTTGGTATGAACTCAAGTTATTATCATCGAGCTTTCTTGGTATGAACTCAAGTTATTATCATCAAGCTTTCTTGGTATCAACTCAAGTTATTATCATCAAGTTTTCTTGGTATCAACTCAAGTTGTTATCATCAAGCTTTCTTGGTTTGAACTCAAGTTGTTATCATCAAGCTTTCTTGGAATGAACTCAAGTTGTTATCATCAAGCTTTCTTGGTATCAACTCAAGTTGTTTTCATCAAGTTTTCTTGGTATCAACTCAAGTTATTATCATCAAGCTTTCTTGGTATGAACTCAAGTTGTTATCATCAAGCTTTCCTGGTATGAACTCACGTTGTTATGATCAAGCTTTCTTGGTATTAACTCAAGTTATTATCATCAAGCTTTCTTGGTATCAACTCAAGTTGTTATCATCAAGCTTTCTTGGTATCAACTCAAGTTGTTATCATCAAGCTTTCTTGGTTCTTGCTGCACGTGATTTAATGTTTTAGGAAGCAGATGAACTAGATGCATACCTTAGCTAAAATTGAAGTATAAGGGGAATCAGAAGAACTGTTTGAAGATTAAAGCTGAGATTACATGAGTGCATGACGTTATTCATCTATTTGGATTACCAGGATATTATTACAGCCTTGCTTATTGACTTTATTCCAGGTATTGATGGAGTATGGATTCCTTTAACTCAATAATAATTCTCAAATTCGATTTTTCTGTTCTCTCTACTACTACTGCTACTACTACTACTACTACTACTACTACTACTACTACTACTACTACTACTACTACTACTACTA